>OMPJ01040678.1:0-31343 GCA_900312935.1 Carapus acus
AGTACCCCCTGACAGGGGCAAAACATTTTTGGAAGAAAAAAGAGGTACAGTGCTGTAAAATCACTGTCTGATTTATTAAAGCCAACCAACTTATATCAGTGAACCTGACAAATACATCCATATTGCAAACATTGCACGTAGAACCAAAAAAGAAAAACAGAAGACGGTGACCACCAGGAAGGCATAAAACCTGTCAAAACTGAAATATGCAAAACGCTGCTAATTTATATTGGTCTCTGTAATGGTACAAAATTAAATATATACATAAATAACTAAAATGTGTTCACAGAAATAAATCTATAACTTAATTATAGATAAATTATATTTTGTTTACAAAATAAATTGACTTCATGCATAAAGATTTGCTCACAAAAAAAAATAAACGTAAGCTCTTTTAGGATAAAAAAAAAGAAGATTGCACTTTAAAGATATTTTGAAAAGCTTCACGTACCCCCTGCAGTTCCTCCACGTACCCCCAGGGGTACGCGTGCCCCCATTTGAGAACCACTGGTCTAATCCTTAACTTCAGCTCTCATAGATAGGTCCTGCTGCATCATCCTACTCTAGTGTACTGGTGGTGTCCAACTGATTTACACTTCAATTAGTGTTTCCAATAGTCGTGAGGTTAGGCCTCAAGGAATCCCAAGTACACAACTGGATTCATGATAGAATCTCCTCTGAGATGCCCTGCGATTCCCTCCATGAATAGTCATGTCCCTCTCCGGAGACATTTTCACCGCCATCCCTTCTGTTTCCCATTGGGAGATAATCGCTGCCGATGCAGTGTGGTGAAGACTCGGAGACTTTTGTAATGGATTTGCAACCCCTCAAGAAAAAACGCTCTCTGTCTGGTGCCTCGTTCTCACGGTCAGGCGAAGTTCACGGTGACATTGAGATGAACGCTGAGTCGAGTCAATCTGTAAACTGGAGGCCTGATTAAAACGAATCATTTCGGTTTTCTTCAACTGAAAAGCAACTTTTGTGCAGAGATCCTCAAGCCAGATATGGATCTTAAGATTAAGCTGGCAGGTTTGTTTTACAGACGTGCTTTGTTTTGCTCCTCACACAGGACCAGAGGAGGCTTTCTGGCCCTGAGTCCCATCTCACCCCAAGAACTGTTTCTGCAGCCCATAGCCCCAGACGCTAATGCCAGTCAGCAGCAGACTGTGGTAAGAATGCAGACAAGCACGGATTAACCGTGAACACCACTGCAGTCACACACACACACACACACACAAAAGCATGGAGGTCCTCCCTCAAGCACACACACGCACAAACACACTCAAAGCCAAACATCTTGAGAGCCCCACAAAAATGCATAAACATATCCTACCAATGGCGCAGCTTTCAGATTGGCAGTTCCTTGCTGAGCACAACACTGCAGGCTCCCTCGCTCTATTGCTCTCTCGCGCTCTCTCTCTCTCTCTCTCTCTCTCCCTGTCTCCATACGCCGTCTCCGCTTTCGTTTTAGTGCCAGTGGAGGACACAGCGGCAGAGGTAGACTGTCAACTTAGCGTTTCGCTGCGTTGCTCCTGTGTCTGGTTCCTTGCTGGTCTGCAATGTTTGCTGAAGGAACGACACACATTTGCCCATGTCTTTGTGTTTGTCTTCTCTGGCAGTTTGTTCGTGCAGAGGAATGTTTTGCCTCCCATGGGGGGACAGATTTTGTCAGGCTCTGTTTGACTAGCTGTTAGTGTGTTTGAAACAGATCCCGCATGATTGTGTGTACCGCCAACCCAGGAAATTCGATTTTGTATTTTCTTGTGAACTTATTCTTGCTCCCGCTGTGGTGGACTTTTTCTCTCCTTTTTCCTTTTCCCCTTTCCTTTTCTCCTGTCCTGACAGCATCTCTCACAGAAGTCACAGACGTATCGGTGATTACTGTTTGTTTTTTGCTTGAATGGCTCCTGATTGGATGGCAACGGCAATGGTAATGGCATTTTTTATGCAGGCTCCTGGGGCCCCAGTGGTGAAATAGCTTTTCTGCTCCTCCTCTTTCTCGAGCCAGGCCTCGGACATCGAGGCAGCCCCTTGACGAGGACGAGCCTGAAATGTGCTCTGTCCTCTCTTCGCCCTCCTCCCCCTCTCTCTCTCTGTTACCACCTAGGTGGACGAGTGCAGTAGGGCAGTTAAAGATACAGCCCCTCTGAGCACAACATCACCCACCATGATGCTGGACCTGTTCAGGACCACAGCAGCTCTGTGGGGAGTCATGGCAAAGCCCATTAGACTTTTACATTTACGTGTCTTTAGAGAATTTTCCCTTTGGATGTATTGTTTTTTCGGTGTGTGAATGCGAAGGAAAGGAAAAAGCCAAATTAAGCTGACACTCCAATATATTTAGCATTCACCTAATTCCCCTAGATGAAATCAAACACCTCACCTCATCATCTGTTATCTCAACACTGCATGGGATCTGAAGAGACTTCATGTTTTTTCTATGTGCGTGTGCCATGTGTGTCTGGGTGTATATGCGCGTACTGTATGTGTTTGTGTATTGTGTGTATTGGTGTGTGTTTGCATGCAAGCAGACGGAGGTTGCAAGCGGCTCCATGAAGCGTTCTGCATCCACTGTTGTGGATCAGCACGTCAACAGTCTTTGGGAGGAGGACAAAAGCCCGGAGCGAGTGTATCGTCCTCGCCATAAAAGCTACAAGGTCGCCGGTCAGTCCCTCTCGCCTATTTTGTGTATGTGAAGATTGCTTGGTTTTTATTCCCAAGAAACATCCACTGTTGAAACCGAATGTCACACCCATTTTTTTCTTTGGTGTCATTTTACATGACCTCCTCTGGCGTCTGTCCGACCCTCCAGTCTCTCGAACCGAGCACCGGCTGAAGGCGGACAGGGAGCGCGGCCGCTCCAAAGAGCGCTGTCACCTCCTGTCTCCCGACACATCTCGGTGTAACTCAGAGGAGAGAAGCTTACAGCCCTCGCGGTCCTCCAGCATGGAGAGAGCCAACATTCAGGACAAACAGGTAGGTGTGAGAGAAATACAGCAGGGTGAGGAATTAGCATGGGATTTTGGCCAAAAATTGAGAAGTTAATGAGATACCTTGAAAATTAAACATGAGCAGAAGGGTTTTACTGATGTCAAGCTGTTTTTGTTAATTGGTTTAGAAACGGTCCAGCGTGCAGGTTTTGCTGACCAAAGTGTGTGTGGGGCAGCGGGACGGGGGTTGACTGGGAATTTTGCGATCACAAAGTAGCTGATTGTGCGGACTGCAATTACCGACAATATCAGCACAATGCAGGCAGCAGCAACGTCGACACCCCAAACAACTCGGAACCCCTGGGGATGAAAAATGTAATAACTGAAAAAGTAGAAGATGCACTGCCTTGGGGAACAAGGCGGGGAAAGTGCTCCAATCTCATTCCAACAGACCCTTGTTGGAGTCAAGCAAAATGAAAATGTGATTAAAAATTAATTGTGCATTTGTCAACAGGCCGTAAAAGGCTGGAAAATGCACATAGGTGCAGGAAAATAGTCAAAGTGACAATATGGAGATATGGAAATGCAACTTTGGGGATGTAAATTTCATCAATATTTTAATTTAAATCCTAATCCAAAAAAGACACATAGGCCTGGATTGAATAAGAATAGCAAAAGGTGATGCTGTCATTGCTTTTTCTTGGTGCTCCGATTTCCAGGGAAACAGCTCGGAAAGTCCGGTGCCCTCCACTTCGGAGTCCAGCACCCCGAGCGGCCGACGACCTTCATCTCAGACCCCGACGCGTTCTCGCCCCCACATATCCTACTCCCCACTCGTGTGCCGCACACAGCCCTCAGTCGGTGAGGACGAGGACGAACAGGACAGCCCAGAGACCTTGCGGCAGGTCACGCCATCGTGGGAGACCCAAGAGCAGCTAACCAGGGAGGGTCAAGGCGACGAAGGCACGCAGCCGTCGACACCCAGACGTTACCCCTCCGAGCCGTTCCTGGCCTCGCTTGACGACGACCACAGCCCGGATCCTGCAGGGCCAATGGAGACGTTGACCTTCGAGGCCGCCGTGGCCTGCAGCCTGGGACGCTCAAACACCGTCAGCTCCTCCCACCCGCGCTTGCGGACAGGCTGGCAGGTCCCCAACGGGCATTTTAGGAAGCGTCTGGCGCAGACAACCTCTGCCGCAGGCTGCGACCCGCTCAGTGACACAGAGGAGGATGACAGGTGCTAGAGAACCAGAGGGGGAGCGGCAATCCCACTGAGGCGTAACAGACGCTGTGCGGGTGTGTACAGTGTGACGGTTAATGTGACTCTTTTTGCATCAGTGCATTGAGGCTCTCACCCTCTGCGGATGATCTCAAGTGAATCCAAAACAACAGAACACTGACAAAAAAAGGTCTATTTCCTGACTCGTACTTGATGATAGATAGTAATAATATACAGCAGATACGACGAGATTGCAGGGTCCTTCCATTTTTTCACATTTTCACATTGTCCTGGAAATTCAATTTGTAATGAATTTGGATTGTGCTAGTTTGTTACTAACTGAAATATTACACTTGCTGTGTACAGAACTATTCAAGCCCTGTATCATTTACTATTCTATTCCTCAAGACAATCTTGGCGCTGACAATGTCTTGCTTTCATTTGATTGGGTTTATTTTCACACTGTGGTTTCGAAGCAGACCAAACTGCCCAAATCAGGTCATATAGTTACAGGCTGCATGTTTGGGGAAATATTCCCCAAAGAGACAATGACCAAATGCAAAATCAAGAGGACGAGGAAAAATACAAGTATTCAGCAGAAGATTATGGGTGACCTCAGTATTTCGCAGTTGCAGTCTGCTGAAATGTGATGCGATGACATTTGTATACCAATCTGAAAAAATGGAAGAAGTCTGAGTTCTCTCAGAAATCCATGGGATCTAGACGATGATGCAAATGAATGGTTCAAATTATGTTGTTTGTGTCAGTAGGTATTGTCCTTCCCAGAGACGTCGGTAAAAGTGTTTGTCTGTGGCGAATGTGGATATGTAACTACATGCAAAAGAAGAAACATTTTCTTATGTAAATAGGTTGTGAACACTACACAATTTTCATACATTTTGCTACCATTTCATAGCAGGTATCCATCAACAAGGGACAGAGATAATGTGGACTCTGCTAATGAAATAACCCATTAACTAACTTACTGTCACAGAAATGCTGGACTTTGTTACAGTTGGAATGCGTGAGCAAAGGAATTGTCATTGTGGCCAATATCTTGGAAGATGAGTTCCAAGATGATAATCCAGAAATGGACTATGCGTATTTTGTTGTTTATTTTTGTGTTGTATAGTTAACACTGCAAAGTTGTTGTCCGATCAGCTCCATACACATATCCTTGTCTGGTTTTCGGTCCAAATCGTTAATCATAACAGCTTTTTTTTTATTGGCTTGTCTTTATTTTTTCTAAGAATTGCATTTACTATTATTTGTCTGAAGGTTGTTTACTTTTAGTCAAACAAATGCGCCAAAAATCCAATAAAGGTCCACCACAAAAGAAGCTTCAACTATTTTCATACATTTTCTCTCTGTGAATATTGTATAATCCATTGTGTACAACGGCTGTAGAATCATTATAGACAGCATACTGTATTGCTTCATCAATCAATATTATTCTATTGCTTACTAATAATGTACAGAGAAAGGATGCTGTTTGTACCTTTAAGGAAAAAAACTTGTAAACTAATGAGCTTAAAAAGTACAAGGTGTTTTCATTTTAAGGTATGTGTAACTGTCGCATTTGCTGGAAGAAGGCTAATTCTGTGAAATGTAATTAACCAAATACAAGAAAGTTTGTATCATAGTTACCTGGAATGCATTGCACATTGTGGGTTTTTATGTGTACCATAGCTGTATATACAAAATAAAATTGTCTTCAACTTGCACTGATTTTTGATACATTTTTTTTATTGGAAACATTGTCTAAATTTGGGCATATGCACCGAGCATCCTAATGTAGTAAGTATAAAACAAGAAAGCAGAATAACAAACCTGTTGTTTGAATTATCGTCTCATTTCGTATGTGCAAATAGACAAAAAATCTTTTTTGGATTGGAATAAATTTTCCTTAATTAATGCCCCTCAAGAGAAATTCAGAGAATGATGTCACCCCAGTAAATTAGAAAATAAATGCCACATAAGCATCGTCGTGTGAGAGGACAGTCAACACACACGCCCAGTGTTTGCCTCTCTGAAGTACGTCACAACAAATGACCCAATCGCCAACAGAATGACGTCATATCCAGTGGACCGACATCACGTCCACTGGAAGAAGAAAGAGCTAACAAGGAAGCGAACTGTTAAATATTTCACGTAAAGTTTGAAGAGGGAAAATGTCGCGACAGCACGACTTGCACCCGTCTTACTTTTAGAGTCCACGCCGCCGCCGACGCTGGTAGTTTGTGGAAATAGGGATTCGTAAAGAGGAATGAACGACATTTATCGCGCGAGTTGCCCTGCTGGCTAGCGAAAAAGTGGCTAGCTAGGCTGCTAGCCGTCGTTTGCACGGGATCTCTTTGTTTTGACGCCTCCAGGTGAGGGCTGTGTAAACATTTTAGCCACTTACTCGAAAAGTTGGTCAGCCAAGAGCTTTCCAAAAATGCACAAGACCCGTGACCGTGACTAGGTGAGTTATGCGTTCGGACTTTGTGGAACATTGACCATAAAATAGGTTGTGTAAGTGCAATAATAACGGAGGCAAGTTTAGTGACGAGTGCCGGACTGGATTTAGGTCGCCAGCTGTTCAGTTCGTTGTAGCCATAGCAGAGGTAGACCAGTAATCGAGACGGGACAGACATGGGTAACTGTCTGAAAACACCAACATCCGATGACATCTCTCTGCTACACGAATCGCAATCGGACAGAGCCAGCTTCGGCGACGGGACCGATCCGGACCTGGAGCCTCCACCGCCCTACCAGGTCAGCATGTAATCGCCGCATGTCTACCGGGTTTTTACATTAAACTCCCCTTTAATTCCTCATCATAGTAGATCGTCAACTGCCAAATACACTCATCCAGCTGTGCGTGATAGATCATACAGTAATTTGCCATCCTGCATCTTTCTAGAATAGTGATTTTACATGTTCCATGTCTGGTATGACGGATATGTAATCTCGTATCCTAACCCTAACCTCTTTTCATGTGCTTATTAACTAAAATTCATTGCTAATCACCACACCTGGCAGTGATACAAGGAGGTTACTAGCTTACCCAAAGTGAAATAGGTAACATTGCTGTGATGACTAATACACAAACTACTGCGTCCATTGGCTTGACCAATCAGAAGAAATCATAAATTGAAGCTTTATTAAAACTCTTATTTGAAATGTCTGTTAGGCTTCAAGTACAAGGCGTCTTTGTCTGTCATGGATGGTCATGGTCAACTCTTTATTTATGAATGCAATGTAAACTAGTTAGATGCTGTTGTTGAGCAGTATTTCTAAGTACACCTGTTTCAAATCCTTTTCTTTTTTTCTTTTTTGCTCATTGATTTGTTTGTCTATTTTTCAAGGAGCAGGCAGATATGCCAATGTACCATCCAACACCCAGTCAGGCCCGTCTTGCCACTCAGCTGACAGAAGAGGAACAGATCCGCATTGCTCAGCGCATTGGCCTCATCCAGCACCTTCCCCGAGGCATATATGATGGCGGACATGATGGCTCAGAGAAAAAGATCAGAGAGTGAGTATTCATTGAGTTGAATGTGATTGTTTTAAGTTGCCCTGGATTTGATGACTTGATACGCCCTTGCTTTGCGAGGGCTGCAGACATTTTGATAACAATTTTTAATACTTCATATCAGGTATACTGCGTATGGATTGACATTGACCTTTGAACCTCTGCCACCAGGTGTGTGATCTGTATGATGGACTTTGTGTATGGCGACCCCATACGATTCCTTCCGTGTCTGCACATCTACCACTTGGACTGTATAGATGACTGGCTGATGAGGTCCTTCACCTGCCCCTCATGCATGGAGCCTGTGGACGCTGCTCTGCTTTGCACCTACGAGACCAACTGACAACCTCCCACCCCTACTGCCCCATCCAGAAAACATGCATTAAATGTCCCATAAGCCCGTCAACACCGTGAAAGGCCCACCCCAGGCCGTGTAAACACACAATCCCACACAAACACGAACAACCAACTGCCCTGTTGGACCCTGAAGAGGAGCAGATATTTGTGTTTTGCCGCTGTCTGTCTGTTGCACTTTGAGTCTAAATTCAACCCATAACCCCTACCTGACCTAAACACAACAATTGACGCGGGGTGGGAAACTGTTTGCATTTGCAGTAACAGGCCACGAGCGACCATCACATCGCGGTGAAGCCCCGATTTTTGACTGATTCAACGTGTGAATGTATGGGATGTGTTGTTTCATCTCCACTTGGAGCAGGTCTCAGTGGATTGTTCCCATATCCCCACCTCCTCACCCTCATTCCCCCCCCAGCATTCCCTATCCAATCGGAGGAGAACAATACTGTATCATCGACCAAAACTAAAGGAAATATTGGAATCAATTTGAGATTATCAAAACTTTTAAATTCACTTCCTCACTTTAAAATGGCCCTGGGATCTGGATGAATGGAAATATATGTGCGCACATATTAAACAGTAAGGTGAGAAACCAGGAATTAACTGAGCGCCCCTTAGCCAGAAGTACACCAGATATGCACACTTGCAGTGAAATTGCACATGGATTCTAAATATACGATGGGTAAAAATCAAAAAGCTACAGGAGAGGGGTGGGGTTGAATTTAGTGTAACAGTCAGCATGATTGACATGTAGGTGTGTAATGTAGCCGACAGCCATTTTAAAGGGCTCATTTGTGCATGGGGCAGGTGGAGCTGTCTTCAATTAGAATCGCTTGCACACACATTCATCCGACCCAGAGATTTGCACTTTATTTATAGGATAGTAACAGAAACAATATATTAATATATGTATCTATAGCCTTGCACTATCTGTACTTTCATTCCTTAATTTCCTGAAAGGCAGGAATGCATTTTCAAAGATATTGACGAGTCATATGTCACATCAAGCTAAACCTGAGAACATGGAGGTGTTATGAAACCTGTGCAAGCCTCCCCTCGTACTGTTTGAATGGATTCTTGTGTGTGTGTGTGTGTGTGTCAGTGTTGGGACACACTTTTTTTTTCAGATTTTTGTTTTGTGTCCTGGACAGGATCACTATCCTGAGTTAATTTCCACTCTTGATTGCTTTAGTTTATTTGTTTATTTCACAAAGATGTCTCTGTTGGTAGTTGCTAATCTCACACGTCTTCATCACTGTTCACATTTTTGTCAAAGTTGTGTCAAAACTTTGCTATATATCCTCTTCCCCTGCAACCTTTACACTGGTTTAAATCGGAATACACAGAATTCCGTCCTCATAGAAACGTGACCGGGTGTATCTATGTGAAAGAGTCACGGAGAGCCTCCCGTGGTGTGTTTTCAAATAAGCCCTTTTGTTCTCCATAGTAATTTTCTTAAGTTCAACCTTATATCCTGGCATCTGAAAGTTAATCGTGAGTGTTTTTCTTTTGAAGTTTAGCAAACCTTAGTGTAAAGAAAATAAATAACAAGAGACAAACAACACGTGTGTTACACTGTTTTAAGTTAAGCAATATTTCCATACTTTTGCCTGAGGCACAGGATTCAACAGCAATTACCCCCTGTAAAGATCAGCTGCAATGACTTTGGAGCAAGTCACGTTGGAAATTTTCACAAAAATACTTCAGAGTAATACAGAATTCGTTAATGATGTTCACCCCATTTGCAATGAAAATGCATTGGTTTATTCTTCAGGTCACTTTGTATTGCACCAGACATGATGCAAGGTCACCTACCTTTGGTATGGAAAGTAGCTTCATATCCATGGCAGTGGACCTGATTTAACTACAGTCCAAATCCTCAGGTCTCACATCTCTGGTTTTCCCTGCATTTGCCTTAACAGCCAGGCACTACACGTGTACAAATGTGGAAGTGATGGCATTTTACACCAACGTACCTTGCTGCACATTTTTAATTGCAACATGATCAGCCACAGCTACTTGTACTGCTAAGCAGCTTTGCCGAGCTGCACCAGTTTCAATCAGCAGATTACTTCAGCGGCATCTCAGTGTAAAGGACTTAAGGGACATGGTAAGGTTATACTCTAATAGGATTCTATATTTTCACATCTGAAAGCTCTGCTGGGTGATTACTGTCATTTGTGAATAGCTCCCGATGGTTTGTGATTCTAAGACAACAGATGAGGATTAATGCACTGCCCCAACTATGCTCATATGAAAACATCATGTTTTCATATAGTGTCGGGCTGCTGTCACATTAGATTTCATTATGAACAAATTAACATTTTTCCTTCTTAACTTAGTAAGTAGTAGTTTTTCATGTTGCATGTTCACAAATTACTCCAATTGTGTGTCAAACCAGCAAGAAGGCGTCAAAGATATTACAGCCAAACCCTCAGACATATTTTGGACAAGTGGAGGCATTTTTCCAAAGAAAAAACTTGTATTCGACTGAAATGTAGATAAAAGGATCTAAGTCAGGTTTGAATTATCGACATGTCCAAGTAAACCAACACCACTCAAGTTCACTGATAAAACTTTATTCTTTTGACATGACAAGGTCACATGTATCAATGTCATTGTACGCTGTGAGTTAATGTTTCTTGCTCTCACTGAGTTGGCACCATTTCATATGGACTTGTCAGGGTTTGTACATCCCGTGAAAGGTGACAGGAATGGTGCACTCCACCTCTGCTCTGGCAATCTCAGACAGGTCCTTGGCATTGAGGATGAGGAGATATGAGGGTCGATGAGAACCAGGAGCCACCACAATGGTCAGCAGCACTCCTTTGGGCCACAGGACAAACTGTGAGCCAAACACCTACCTGAATAGTCTCAACATAAATAATTACAATCTGTACGTACCGTCATCCTCATCCATCCCTTCAGGAGTCTGTACAAATAGGGGCTCGGATGGATACGCGTCAGGCTCTTGCCAGACCCACGTCTCCTTGGTCTTAACATTCAGTTTGATAATCTGTTCATTAGATATAAATACAGTCCTGATAAGATTGCATTTATTCCAGGTACAGTGTGTCTAGATGTAACCTAACATTGTCTGGATTCTATTAATTAACTTTTAACCAGAGAGGCACCTCCTGATCTTACCCTGTCTGGGATGAAATGGTTTAGGCCCAAACCATAAGCGTATGTGTAATTCCTCCCTGAAAACTTTTCATAGTTGATCTGAGGGAACTCAAGGGCTACAAGTACACATATATAAAACAGCAAATATGAAATTTGACATGCACCATATATGAGTGACCAATAGATGTGACCAGGTGACTAGTGCTTAATGTGTTGGCACCTTGGCGAGGGCCAGAGAACAACACCTCCGGCTCCAACCAGATGGTCCCATCTGCATGCATCACTGCTGTGGCGGTGGTATGAGGCAGACTGATCAAGTTCTTCCCCTGCTCCTCCTTTGTTGACAAAACATTTTGGTATGACACACAGAAAACATTTTAGGTTTAGGTGAGTGCTGCAATTCCTACGCCCTGGATGAGTAAACCAGATGACTCGCCTTGTTGATGTCCAACGGAATGACGTATCTGCGCACTTCTGGCTGTGGAGCTATCATGGCTGCCTTCTTCACCTCCTCCCAGTTGGCTCGCAGGTTTGCCAGCCAGAGGTAGTTGTAAACAAACTCAAAGCTGATGATGGAGGGAACAGGAATAATCACAGCACAATCTAAAACTGCGGTACAGAGGAGTACAGATCACAAGGCCGTACCCCTTCCAAGCGCACAGATCAACAACAATGAACCCATCCTCCTCGTAGGTGTTGATATGATGGAACATGCCGATGGCCGCCCCTTTGAACCTGTGGCTGATGTACTCCCCTGGGTCTTTGGTGGCAATGTGGAACAATGTCTACGAGAACAGACAAAATAGCATCAACAGGACATCACAATTAACTATGTGAGCAGCTTGTACTGAGCTCCAGTTACATATAATCAGAGAGATACAGTATAACCTGATAATCGAAGATACTCACTCCTTGGCTCTCGTTGGACTCAAAGCAGTCCATGTAGTTGGATCCTCGAATGCTCCAAGCACTCAAAAATTTCAGCAGGTTGATCTTCACAGGGGTCTCCACAAAGACAATGTAGTTCTGTGACATTCCAAAGCTGAGATGAATGCAGAGACTTTATCGAAACTGTCACTGACTTGATGCAAAAAAAACCTATTTGCCTGCCAGACCTAATACTGTATGTGACACACACCTGTGTACGTAGGAGGGCTTGAATCGCTCAGCGCTTGGGAACTGCACCACCACCTTGGATTTCTCTATGGGATCAGATTTATCTGCACACGAAAGTAAACAAAATTTTAGAATACATGAAACTAGTTTTTTTATCAAGTATCGTTGTGGTCATTGATTTACATATTGTTCATCTAGCCTGATCTTTGAAAAGCAAGGTGACAGAGTGTTCAATGATCATTTAACGTTTACATGCAAGTATTAATAATCTTGGTGTCAGAATGATGAATCATTTTATGTAAGACGGAAAGAATGGTGGTAGCTGAAAACATGACTCAGTGTTTTCAGCCAACTATCTACAGACTGGACCTACAAATGTGACTCTGTTCGCTGTTGAATCATCCGACCAAGTCTACTGTGTACTGCAGTATTGCAAACCTTTCTGTGTGGGTGGAATTTTGACAATGTTGTATGCCAGGGTGGCTCCTTTGCCCATGCAGTTGCCAATGTTGTACACAGTGCCATCTCTCTCAATGTGGGGGTGGGCCGTCACCCCATTGATGTTGATGTAGTTGCACATATCAACCTGCATGAAATGTTTTATCGTGAAACATTGCAGAAAAAAAGACCTTGAAATCTGTGAGAGCCATGTAGCTGTGGTGCTGTAATGTACCTTTTTCAGTGTTTCCAAGGTGTCAGGATTCACTTTAGTGATGTAGTTGGTTTCTGTCACGGCATAAAAATCTTCCCCAACTGGATACACATTCACCAGACAGTTGTCTGTAATCTCAACACCCTTGAAGTAAGAGAAGAACCTGCAAAATGGGTAGAAACCTCCTTATTAAATTGAGATGAATTGAGAGGCAAGTCTACATTACATATCCTCTCGTCAGGCTCATGGAATCCATTGATATTTTGCACTTGGGTTTGTTTTATTTCAAATCTTGCACTGTGATTCGACCCAGGATGTTCATAGTCCCAAGCAACACACCTGGAGAATATGTTTTTGCAGGGGTCTGGGTAGGCAAAGGTTCCAAACTCTGTGATCACCACACGCTTCTCTGTGATGGCTCTCACGTAGGCATCAGTTCTGACAAACCTAAAATTGTTGAGGTTAAAAGACGGACAGAAGTTTATGCGGAAAAAACAATCATATACACATGAAGAGAGATTTTCAAATATATTACAAATGGTGTAGTGTATTTTCTTTGCGATAGGAACTGCCTACATTTTATTGCTTGGAAATCAAAATTGCAAAATCTGATTTGAATTGGAAATCTCTAACCGGCCCCAAAAAAAACTAACTTACTTTCGAAAGTAGGACACCTGGCCATTCTTGAAGTCAAATTTGTGCATGAGGGCCTGGCCATCAAATAGATGGTAGAAGGGCTCATCCCCAACTTCAAACAGGCCAGGACCCAAACGGAGGAGACTTCCTTTCAGAAAAGAAGGGATCCTACCTATAAACAGCAAAAATATTGCTCACACTCCACTTTCCATTCCATTTTTCTCTGAAGTATGAAGGTCTGAAGTAAACATCCAGGCAGAAATGTCAGTATGGAACTGACTCATCACAGTTCCTCTATGAGCACACAGCTCTGTCCGCAAGATGCAAACAAACCTGTGACCGTTGCAGGTAGCGGCTCAGCCAATTCCTCACATGTCTCAAAAATCTTCTTGTAGCCGCCAGCTGGGTGTTCAAAACTGTTACGAGCAAAATTCCACTCAAGTGAGTTAGCTTTTAATGACTGATATCAGAACCTATCAGTTTGAGAAGTCTGGAAGACATGTCACTGAGTTGGGCATGAATCTTAATCCTCCAATAAGTCAACCCGCAGCAAACACATAAATCTCTGTGTAAATGTCACAGGATCCAGTCAGACAGTTTTCTCAAGCAGTGACAGAGAGGTCTGTGCCTGCATGATAACACAGACTGCCTGTTGACATTCCTGATGGGAAAACCTGCCCATTCACAATCCACAACAATTGTTTATGCATTATAAAAGTCTAAGAATAGGTGTCATGAATCATGAACTCACCGGCTGACCATCGTTCCTTGCTGCTGTTGACAGCACTGAAGGAGTCACGACTGTGTTGGAAGTCTCTGACCTCTTGGTGGATTTAGGGTATTTGTACGGCCCCCCACACAGTCATTGTGCTGTGCCGTTATAAACCAATCATCTTGTACCCTTGAACAAAAAACCCTTTGTGCCAAGATAAATGTCTCGCTGGCCACCCTTCTGAACCCGGATTTATTGCCAAATATTTCAGTAAATCGGCACTACATTTAGCGAATGTGTTGCAACGGTACATGTGATTTTTGAATGCTTTCAATTGTTCGCATTTAGTTCCATCAGGTAAACAATGAGTGACTAATCTGGTAGTTACAGCTGTGCAACCCTAACGCAATCCAACTACCCTGCAACACATATGACCTCTGGTCAGATTATGATGCTTATGTTGTTCACTGTGTCATCATGACTGAGGTACTATATGTGATGTTACACTAGATTGCAATTTATGTGACATATTGAGTGTATAGTGCACACAAGAGAGGAGGGTGAGTGTTTGGCTCAATTATATGTCCTCCCAACTGCCTGCATGGACTTACCAGGGCAGGATGAATAGAATAGAACAGAATCATTTATTGTCACTGCAACATTGGGATGAATGATGGATAGATAGATGGATAGATAGATGGATGGATGGATGGATGGAGAAAGCGAGGAGAAGTTTGCCATCATCACACATCACCGGGTACACGCCAGTGAGTTTCTTGCTCATGTGATTCTTTGTGAGTCTTTCTTAGTGATGCTTTGCGTTGTGTAAGCACACCTGTTCAACTCAGCGACACCTGTTCAGTCACTGAATCGCCCTGCACAGCTCAATGTACTTGCTAAATGTCTGACATCAATAATTCAGTGTTTACAATATACTACCTGGTCACATGTTCTAAACATGTCTTTGCTGTGAAACGCATAATCCTTGGGTGTAAATTTGATGCAGATGTTCCACACAACATTGATCTGAATCAAATTCTATTCTTGGATATTTAATCAATATTCAATCCCCATAACATTTCAGGGAAATACCACCAGGCCTCTTTTGGTGAGATGGAAAGGTTGTGATATACAATTTTAGTGATCTAATGAGAATACAGTGATATAAGTCAGGTTATCGTTACACCAGCAATGAGAAAAAACATGGCAAACTCAAATCAGGGATCCTGCTTTTCCATTCTGTGACACACCTGCAATGGGATTTTTGGCAGGCATTTGTTTTCTGGGCTTAACAAAAAAACTTTCACTTGCCTCTGAGTGGAAACACATTCCAGCCACGGGGATTACATTCAACTTTGGGCCCAAAACAAAAGCTGTATTGTGTCTCCTAGGGAAAAAGCTCCATTAATACAGCGGGCAATTTTGCAGCAATGCTATGATGAACAACCTCTGGCACTGAAAGCACTTTGATTGGACAAAATTCAAACAGGAATACAGAACATTGTGTAATGTTTCCCAATCTGGGAAACAAGTAATGTGCTGCTGGGACACGAAAAAACAACAACATACAGAAAAAAAAAATTAGTAGAATTCTGATTTGAAGAGGAAAAACCAATTTAGATTCCTAAGGTTGTGAATGACTAACTTGCACACACAAACTGTCTGACACACATGAAACAATAGTCTTACCCTGACAAGGAATGACAATTTATGCTGAAGTACTCCAATGTTACGATATATATATGAACTATGTTTTGTTGTTCTTATGTGTTGTTGTAATGATTTCTGGAGGAGAGGAGTCAATTCTGCAGTTTAAACAATTGGTTTGGGTGGGGAGAAAAACACTCATGCTCTATATTCCTGAATAATGTTTTTACTGATGAGGCACCCCCGTTTGTTGTCACACAGAGCTCCAGCTAATCAAATTCTGGAGAAGAGAAAACTTCTACTTGAATACTAATGCTGTGGTTTCTTTCCTTGGGTTTTGTTGTTTGTATATTTGAGGGAAGCCTGTGACATGTGATTTAACAGTGTCTATCACCTGACAGAAAAAGGGAGAAGAATGGAGAAAATTGTATTTTGGACATACATCTTTGGTATGACTACAAACAATTTAGTTGTTGGTTGAATGTGTTCTCTGTAGCAATAATAAATAAAGCCCCAAGTCTCAGTCTAAGGAACGGTTAATTTGTTATTGTGGATGAGTGCTGCAGTTTCCCTCCTCATTTGGCAGACGCAGACCGTATTTCAAATTGGAGGCGAGGAGGCCCTCTATTGGTTTTCATTTGTAGGTGGAAAATCAGACGCGTTCGACACCAAGTCACCTGAGAGCTTAAGGGGGTCATTTGGGTACATCTGGAGGACAGGGGGCAGCCAGCGAGGTGGACCATGCCACCTTGCAAGTGCCAACACGTTTTCTACCCTGAAAACAAGCTTAAGAGAAATAATGCATTTGCGTAACATCTCAAGCGTTCTTCTCTCAAATTCAGTCAAATCGGTATATCATGAAATATGCACTGGGCTGGGTTTCTGTGTCGTTATATTTCCCCCACTCCCCTAGATCTATAAATTAACTGATAGTCAGTGGGACTGTTACGCCGTTAACGTTGAGCAGATTGCTTCAGATACACCATATAGGCAGACATTAACGTCGTGTATTTTAGCGAGGAAAATAACAACCACATAAATTGGACGTTTATTGGATCGAATAACTATTATTTTCTGATAAGTAGTGCATGTTCGCCCTGTCAAACTGTCCAGTGTGCATACTTGTCATTATTTTGTTGCGTAGTTTGATCATTGAGCATGCGCAGTGCTTCTTTGAGAGATTTATCCAACATGGCTGCCAGACGCAACAACCCATGGTAGTCGGTGCCAATCGACGTTGGGCTCGAGAGAGACAGTTGTCGTCAGTGTGGAGGTGTATTTACACTACTTGAGTGTATGTGAAGGCTTAGACGGTTGACATTTGCGTTACAGCTCAATCACTACCCACGGGAAAAATGAATTACACCACCAAGGTAGTTCAAGTGACGAATGTGTCACCGAGCACCACGTCGGAGCAGATGAGAACACTTTTCGGTTTTCTGGGAACCATCGAGGAGCTCAAATTGTTTCCTCCCGAGTAAGTTGAAAGTCGCTGCTGCATTATTTTAGCGAGTCTGTAATTGTGGAGTCGAATAAGAACAATTCTTCGCCCATGTATGTCTTGGATATCATGTCGAAAGGCAGCGGCGTAGATTTTTTTTCGACCGTTGATGTGATCGAATGGCATTACGTAGCTCTCTAAACGTGATGATAAACATCGGTGTGAATAGTTTCTTCTGAACACGAGCTTCAATTTCGTCTACACACACACACTCATACACAGTAGCTGCATCAACCTGCTCCAGGACAAATTCTAAGGATCGCGTCACCGAGGCACACATTACATTTCAAGGTGCAGCTCCAGGTTCTGTGGGCTTGATCATTTTGAAGCACCTGAGATTTTTTAGGCAGCTTAAAGCCTGAATTTCACCTTCAATATCTACCAGACATCACACATGCTTCAGTAATATCTGTGCCATATACGATTACGTTGACTAGTTCGAGTGTTGGAGTATCACTCCACATTATATGATAAAGTTGGCAGAGTCGTTCAGGTCACATCAACGTAGATAAGGTTTTCACAGTTCAATGTTGGACATGCCCATGTGATTTGAGTGACTTGCCATGCTGTAAAGGTGAGCTGTGCACCTCAGTAATTGAAATTGTGTCTCTAAAATCCATTAAATGGGCCATTATTACTGATTATATCTCTCTGAGAACCAGGATGCAAGAACTAGTCATTCTGGAAGCTGAAAGCACCAGCTCACCACTAACAAAATACACACATTCAGTCGCCAGAAACAGTCAATGTGGACCTCATCCTGAGTGTCTGATATTTCGTATTGTAGATACTTGACGGTTTCTCAGCATTTGATTATTTGTTAATGAATGAAATCCCCTGAATGGAAGATACATTGAAATTTAAAAGTGATAGATTTACATGTCCCATCTTTCCCCCCTGTAGTGATTCTCCGATGCCGGTGACATCTCGAGTCTGTTTTGTGAAGTTCCAGGAGCCTGAGTCAGTGGGAGTGTCCCAGCATTTGACCAACACAGTTTTCGTGGACCGAGCTTTGATTGTGGTCCCGTTTGCTGAAGGTTTGTCTCGTTATTATTCGCACAGCTCGCTCGATGCTGATTGGGTGGCAAGACCAGTGAATTAGGACAGCATATTAATTAATTTCGGTCATCTTATTCATTAGCTGAGCGAGTCATTGTCTACCAACGTGTTCCTGAAATGACTGCTTAAGCTATTTTTTGATCGTTGTTATCGCCAGTCCCTCTCATCATTGTTTATCCCTTGGAAAGAAGCTCAGAGTTTTGGTAGACTGCTGGCACAACCCGTATCCGTCGTATCACTGCAGTGCATCACTCAAGACATTGGATGTGACCAGTTTGGTAAACTACTCCCAAACTTAATGTCTTGCTCTGCATTTGAAAAGGGCACAGTGTACCAAAATCTGCTCTTACTGTCTCTGTGTGTGGGCACCACAGACGCAGACTTCAGAAATGACAATATGTTAACACCTAACCATGCATTTTATTTTCTCCCACGAATTGGACTATCCTCTGTTAAACTTCTCTCTGTTATTTGTGTGTGTGTGTGTGTGTGATTTTTGTAGTGAAGAAGGCAAAAGCATCCCCCTCGTGGATGGCTGAAAGTGGTCCTCTGCCCGCCAACAGGGGATTGTAGGCATTTGCAAAAGGCCAGCAAGCATTCAAGCCGCCCCCCAACCCCCTCCCTTCTTTTTCTGTGTCCCCTATTGTCTCTCTCCATTGTCTCTTTTCCTCTCACTTTATTTTTCTAGGTGCGTTAGTGTGTGTGCGGTGAAAGAGGCCAGGCACCTCTGAGATAGGGTTCTGCACCATTTCGCAACATTCAGTGCTGCTCTGCTATCCACTTAGAAGGCTAAAGCACTGTGTCCCCCATCTCACAGTCGTCCAAACTGGCCCTGGGGGAGCTCGTACACGTTGTTTTTTTAGCTCAGCGACAGAATAGGGTGCAGACAAATGGTGCGTGTTGTGTGTGGACAGATAGGAACTTGCCTGCAGCCCAACCGGTAAGAGGAAGAAGCCGCAGCCACACTGTAAAGCACAGTCCCTTTGCGTGTGCATACATACACGCACACACATTTCCTCGGTAGTGGGACCACAGCCGAGCATCTGTGGTTCACTTTGGACCTTACCGACGGGAACACGTGTCCCTATTAAATCCTACAGCTGGTAAACACACCGTCCCTACACACTGTCATGACGCAAGTTCCCAAAGATTCCGGCCCACCTTGACGCAATTATTCACTGCTCTCTCTTTAACATTGGTCTTTTTTGTTGTTGTTGTGTTTTACAGTTCTTTTTCCCTGGCTCAGCCAGCGCTCTATGCCAGGCCCTGCTGATCATACCACTCAACTGTTATGTCTCCTGCAGCAAAATGTCTCGCTCTCGCTGTCTCTCTCTCTCTCTGTCCAATGCCCTCTTTTTAAAGTATTTATTGAAATGTCATTGTTGTATGTCCGTGTTTTGGTTTTGTCTGTGTTGTCGGGGATGGATTAACTATATGCCTCTCTGAGATTATAAGGTGGTCATTGAATAAACTGGCTACTTGTGTAATCATTGAGGCAGAGGGAAAGTGTGTAGCCTAGATTATATTCCCTATGCACAGGTTTGGTTTAATTGATGCAATGACAGGTAAGATAACCAATGCTACAATCTGCAGCAGGCAGCGCATGTTTGTATACCTTGTCTTAACATTAGATCATTGTGTTGGGTTTGGGGTTGGGATGGAACTATGTAGACAATGATGGTGCCTGTACCGTGTTCTTGCCAAAACACTCAAAAAGTTCTCTTTTGTTTTGTGTATCTCGATTTTTTTCTCTGTGCTTTTAGTAGTGAAGCCGCCCCACGTGAGTCGCTTGTTTCAGTAAACATCAATATGAAAATTGAGGGCACGCCCCACTGGAGAGGCCGCTGTGCTTGCTAACGTATGGTTCATGACTTAAAAAACACGTTCAGGTGATCTATTCTTGGCAGTGTTCATTGGAGTAGTGTGATTTATTCCAGCAATTCTTAAGGCAATGCAATGATTAAAGTGAACTCAGGGAACATCCTGTGTAGAGGGTAACTATGTTGTGGAACATTTAATTGAGGCAGTGCAATGTGTGCTTTGCTCTTTTCTTCTCTGTCCACTCCAAGATGTCTTCTTTGTAGTTTGTATGTGTCACAAGAGGGTTGTTTTTCCTCTTGTAACGCCTGCCCTTACTCTTGCATAGGCTCGATTCCAGATGAGGCTAAGGCTTTGTCGCTGCTAGCGCCAGCAAATGCTGTCGCAGGAATCCTGCCTGGGGGTGGGCTTCTACCGACACCCAACCCGATGCCCAGTCCAGCTGTAAGCCAACACACTCGCACTGTGTTTCTACGTCCACTGGTGTCATCTCCCCGTTTCTATTTTAGTGTTTAAATGCTGATTGGAAATGTATTCCCAACCCTAACACATAACCCCAAATGCTTTTTTTGATTTGCCAGATGGGTGGAAACCCTTTCGGTGGTCCCAACATGGATCCTATGGCAGCCTTTGGATTCCCAGGACCCAACATGAACCCGCAGGCATGAAATTTCCTCCTAACATTGTCTCAAAATCCAAATTTAAATGTTGTTTCCATATCACTGTCTCCCGAGTGCGCAGTCACTTCTCCTTTCTCTCGCAGGCTGCTGATCAGCTGTTGAAGTTCATGACTGACCCAAAGTAAGTTAGTGTGCAGCAAGCTTGTTTTTCTGTGCTGAGTGCTTGTATACAGAAAGAGGAGAAGACACCCAGTATTTATCTTCCGCGCGGGGGAATTACAATTTGCTCTGTAATTTTAGGGAGAGAGATTAAAAGAACAATGCGACCGCACGCACTGAGTTGCATCCCTTAGTTAGTTGGGATTCAGTTCCCTGCTCTTGGTGTGCCTTAGACTTAGCCAGCCACACTATGCTTCCCACGCAAAGTCTGGGCTGAGCCACTGCTGCACCTCTCAAAGAGATGTGATGTTGATTTAAGGATGTTATGCTTACTGCATGTTAAGATAGCTGGACTTATTTCAATGCCTCTGGACAGACTGAATCCACTGGCAGCTTCAATGAATCTCAATCCAGGCCTGAAGGCAGATGCATCCAACAAAGAGATCGAGGAGGCCATGAAGAGAGTCCGTGAGGCCCAGTCGCTAATCTCTGCCGCCATCGAACCTGGCAGTGAGTTCACATTTGGCAGGAGTTTTTTTTTTTTTTTTTTTTGACAAAACTGAACCGATGTTGTAAATTTGTGTCTTTCAGATAAGGAGAGCAAAAAGAAACGCTCCCGTTCACGTTCAAGGTCTAGAAGGAGAAGGTCCAGATCACGTTCAAGGCACAGGTAAGATCTGCTACTGAGAGGGCAGCAGCTTCCGACACAGAAGAAAGTGTTCGAAACCTCAAGACAGTTGTTGTCTCAGGCGCCAGTCCAGGAGCCGATCGAGGAGACGATCAACTTCAAGAAGCAGGAGACGCTCCAAAAGCCCTCGCAGGAGGAGGTCCCACTCTAGAGAGCGGAACAGACGATCTCTCAGCAGATCCAGGTTGACCAACGCATGAGCACCTGCGTCTTTGCAGAGATAAATTTACCTCAGAGGCAAACTAGAGAAAAAGGTTACATTGAGTCTGTGAAAGATAACATGTCTTATATCTGTCCAGAGATAGAAAGAAAGAGGATACAGGAAGACGACGATCCAAAACGCCACCGAAAAGCTACAGCTCAGCCAGGAGGTCACGCAGCATCAGCCGGTGAGAGAAGTTCAGCTGGCAATGTGTTACACTTTCATTGAGAGCCAGAGTTTTCAGTCACTCAAGGTTCAAGTCTTTGAATTTTTTCTCTGGCTTTTCAGGAGACGAAGGAGAAGCAGCAGTGGGACACGATCACCACGGAAGTCCCCCAAACGCAGGCCCTCCCGGTCTCAGTCCCCTCGAAGGTTTTATTTTTGAGCATTTACTTAACGTCGCCCCGCATAACCTGTGCGTCTCTGGCACTTTCTGATGAGAAACTGAACTTCTGCTGCCCTCTCTCAAGACACAAGAAAGAGAAGAAGCGGGACAAGGAGAGGGACAGGGATAGACGGGGCGACAAAGAGCGCAACCACGAAGAAGGAGAGCACCCTGCCAGCAAGAAAAAGAGGAGCAAAGACAAAGAAAGAGAGCGAGAACGCGAGAGGGAGAGGGAGAGGGAGAGGGAAAGGAAGTCTGATGGAGAGAGAGGAGACGTAAAGGTTAGGCTCTTACATTCACAGTTCTCAAATTCTCAAATGTCTTATGTTGCATTGACATAGCCAGAGCCACAGGTCTGTGGTGAGCAACCTTAGCTTTGTGTGTGTGTCTGTGTGTGTGATGAATTAGAACTGAGTGATTGGTCTTTTCCAGATCACACGGGATTATGACGAGGAAGAACAGGGCTACGACAGTGAAAAGGAGCGCGAAGACAGAAAGGATTCGGATGACTCGGCTTTGTCTCCCCATTCAGTAGAAGACAACGGCGCGGCGCGGGCCGCCAAGCAGTTGAAGGTGAACGGCGCCGACGACCACCATGAGGAGGACATGGAGGTCAGCGACTGAGCCCGCTCCACTCCCCCACCCGTCGAGTATCTGTCCTGATGGTTTGTGCAGACAATTTTTGGTTGTAAACCCGTTTCAGAAGTATTGCTCACCATAAATCTACAATGTGAAGTGTGTGTTCAAAAGTATTGATATTTGGGGGGTGGTGGGGTAGATGAGATTTGTCCTCTTTGTTCATGAAAGACTGGAATATTTGTGTGGCATTTGCTCAAAGATATGGGTAATTTAGTTCAAAATGTGTTGGATCTGCACAGAAATAAAGGGTCAGAACAGGAAGCAGAGCTACTAAGCTTCCACCCAGCTTGTGTTTTTAAATCGTTGTCACAACTTGTACCTTTCCAGGTTGTCTGTGCAGTTTTGTGGCCGTGACTCACCCACCATTTCAAGATGCAGTAGCTGCATTTGTTTGATGTTATTTCCCAGTAGATTGTTTTATCAAGGATTTCTTTTACACAATAAAGCATTGTTTGGAGAAAGGAGTCTTTTATTCACTGCACAGAAAGTTGAAACATGATGCTGGTGCTTTATTTTGAAAGGATGTGAAGTAGGTATGGTTGCTATACACGTGAAAGCCAGAGATAACGGCTCAGATTTGTTCCCATCTACAGAGTTATGGGATGTCCAGCAATATCAACTTCACAGCTTGGTTGCTTCCCTCCATTTAAGAAGAAAAAAATAAATTTGCTGCAGACAACAATCAAGAAATTTATAAGCAGGGAAGGAGTTGCAAAGTGTTAGATTTTATCTCAACCTAAATACCAAGAGTCTGCAAGTTGAATAAATATATATATGTGCATGTGTGTGAGTGTACATCTACATATATAACTCTGGCTATATATATATATGTATAGACACATACAAACACATATATTTATATACTTTTATATATATGTGTGTGTGTGTGTGTGTGTAAGAAATGTTGAGACTATATCTTAAAGATGCTTGTGATCAGACAGGCCAACCAGAGCCATATAACATGCGATAAATATACTTATCAGTGCAGTATTAAACTAGGACAGTTCTCCTGATCTCCTATCTGGGCTCGCTCTGACACACTCACTGACGGACTGACTGACACACACGCACGCGCGCACGCACACATACACGCACACACATACATGCACACAGACACACAACTTGCTTGCACTCCTCAACACAATACAATTAGATCACTTGCATTTAAAACACAGAACTCATACAATCAGGACGACAACAGAGAGGTAATGTGAGCTAACCTGAAACCACAGGAAGCAGCATCCTGTGTGGGGAAAAAGGCTTGGATAGCAACGTGAAAATGTGTTCATGACAAAATTTGCCACATCTGTTAAAAAACATTCTTAAGTACTGGAAATGTATTGCTACACAGTGTTACTCCTCCCGAGTACATATTCATAGGTTATATGCCATTTATAAACAAATATTGAGCTCATCTGAATGATAATAGCTATTTTTGTGGTATCTTTTTAAGTATTTTGTGTGAATTATATACATGTGAAAATGTCAGTGCAGTTTAAGGGGAACTCAGGTTGGGGAATAGACTACAAAGCTAAAATGATTCAAAATGACGATGGAAGTGTTGGCGCTTTGACTGGCGAGAATAGCAGCAAAGAGCAGAGGATGAACCGCTCAACCATTCAACAGTGAGATCGACGAGAGCATCGCTCCGTGCACGTGGGTTAACTGGGCTCGTGCATGTCTGATCTATGAGGTGGCGCACTGAGACTTCATTTTGCATTGATATGCTTAGGATCCATCGAAAAACACAAAATGCCACCAATCCAAAGATCGGGTTCCCTTTTTAAAGGAAAACATTTACAAGAATAAAATAACACAGGTTTACTGTCTTTTGTCTCTTTTCCCCCCTCCCTCCCAGGATCTCATTCCCCACTCTACATTAGCTGCTCATTTCCTGTCGCGGACTACATGTTGCTCATATGCATGGTCAAAGATCTGGGAAACGACTGGGATCTTCTTTATACTCAGAGGGAATGACGAAAATGGAGTTGTCAAAGGTGTTATAGCGAAATTCCTGAAAGGTGACAGTTGCTGTGATGGTCGGGAAGACGGGTATATCTGCCGAGGAAGAACAGAGAAGGTTGCTTATATAGTCCACACAGACAGAAATATGATCTTCGATTATTTCATACTTACCGAGTTTGACTGGGAAACCAGGCGGAAGCTTCATCTGGACAAACTCTCGCAGCTTGTTGAAGTGCTTGAACGGTGCGATGACCTCCAACACATTCAGCAGCCTGGACGACAAGAGGAGAGAAAAAGAACAAACAGACTTCAGTGCTGATGCTGATGGACGCGATCGATGATGGCGCATGAAGATGTAGCTGGCTCGCCTGAGAGTGCCATCTGATCTGGTGTCTTCCCTGTTTAAGTTGGGACACCGTCCAGCTTTCTCTCTGCTCAGTAGTCACATGGCGACACAAGAGACGGATGGATGGAAGATTTGCGTCGTGATATATAAGGTACTGCCATAATGGCATTCAATTCTGGTCCTCAGGGCCCAAACAAACACCACTTTATTGTCCAGGCCGGTCATAAATTACACTCACTTCACGTCCCAGGTGGAATATAGTGTGATTAAATGGCCAGGAGCGTGTTTCAGCACGATAAATCAGCGAGTTGCTGTTCAGTGAGATGAATTCCTCCAAGACAAGACTTGGAGCGATCCGCTCCAACACGCTAAATTTCGGCAAACTGCATCTTCACCATCTGCTTTTAAGAAATAATTCATACGCAACATTTGCACAAACAGTGCTAGTGCACTTGCAGCTCAGGAAAATTTATCATCCATTTAATGAACACAATTGATAAACACACATACAGTATGCCATCACACATCCCCCAGGACACATTTCCTTGGAGGTTCTAATGGTCCAGCGAGGAAAGCATAATTTTCTCTTGTTGAAACCCTTAAATATCTCAATTTAAGATTAGGGATGTCCGATATTGGCTTTTTTGCCGATATCCGATATGCCGATATTGTCCAACTCGCAATTTACCGATACCGATATCAGCCGATACCGATATGTGCGCTGGTAAACGCTTCAGGAGCGCATGGGCACTATTTCGGTGTAACGCACGCACTATTTTATTTCTATCGGTTTTTATATTATCGGTTTTAAAGCAAAAAAATCCGATACTGATATTACATTTTTATGCTATACGGACATCTCTATACTTAAGATCCTTATCATCAAACTGCAAAGTTATGCCTCCATTGTGATAGTTTAACTGCATCGGTTAGCATGATTTCGTGACCAGTTAAAAACCTTTCACGATTTTTCAGAAAATGTGGCAAATCCCACACAAGATCGCACCTTGATGGACAACGGCTGTGTTGGACAATGTGCTACAGCAGTACTTGTGAACAATGTTGCGTGGAGCAGCTAATGAGTGCAGGCCTCTGGTGCATTTTCATCGTCGTTGTCATCCGCCCAAATTATCTGATTTAGCTTCATAGCTGTTGCTGCTCTCTAGTCCCGAGAGTCTCCAGGTTTCACCCAGGATCAGAGCGTAAGCATAGATCTGAAGAGTGGGCTCTGTGTGCACAGATCTAAGGAGCAGGGTGTGTGTGTGCGTAGATCTGAGGTGTGGGGCGGGAGCGAGGCACTTACGACTCGATGCCGAGAGGAAAATCCTGGCTCATGGCTACGGTGGCTTTGAAGTTCTTCTTGCTCTCCTTGCACACCAGCTCTCGGCCTAGATGGGGTGGCCTGGAGGTGGAGCACGGGGACGCGTGCGCACGCGTAAACACAGACGCACACACACAGATCAGAGACATTAGCTGCGGCTCGTGTTACTGCTGCACCGAATACATTTGCAACCATTTCACAGAAGGGTTCCTACTTTCCGTGCTCTGCGGTGATGTATTCCTCCCAGGAAATTGTGTTGGGCGCTGGAGCCGTGAGCGACTGCCTCCGCACAGGCTGCGAGCGAGAACACGCGAAACTAGTTAGCCGCCATGGGCGCCGTGGCTTCACTCGCGCGGCAGCTTCCCTTGAGCTGTCGCTCTCGCTTTCCTACTGTCTCACCTCAAAGTTCTGCTCAGCGATGCTGCCTCCTTTGCTCAGGCTCTCCATGATGGCTTTGTTCCTCAAGATGTCCTCTTCGCTTAGGTGCTCTCGTCGCTTCCTCGACTCCAGTACCAAACCATTCACTGCATAGAAGTCGGCCAGGAAGTTTCCCACGCGCTCCTAAGGAAGGCAGGAAAATTGGAATTTTGGCCTTTTCCCCTGCTCAGTCTCTTTCTCACATTCTCTTGTGCATTGTAAAATTGTGCATCATATCTGTGAGCGATCATGCGTGTGTGTGGGCTATGCCTCACCGTCTTGTCCTCTCTGAACAGCCAGCCGATCTGGCTGCGGGAGAAGGTGATGGACTTGGTGGAGAGCGTGGCCGAGTAGACGTCGCTGCTCATCAGGATGTCCACCTCCTCCTCTGTCTCCATCTCCGACTCCTGAGGGACACAACGCTCAGAGGGGTAAGGGGGCCGTACGGATGCAACCGCATTGTAGGGAAACACGTGTGACACACCAACACGGAAACAGCCGCTCTCCCACTCTTGATGCACGCACTCACTGTGGCCAATTCAGGCACGCACACAAACATGCTCATTAACACTCAGCCACTTGCTCATCAACCCTTCTCACCTCATGGTGTATTCTTTGGTAAACCTTGGCTTCGTTGTCCAGGACCACGAAGGACTGCGAGGGCACAGCGTCGCCATTGAACAGGAAGCTCAGATCGCCGCGCTGACACTTCATGTCGTTGAAGTCTATAAGCGTTGTGTCCAGTCTGACATGGGAGAAATGGTCACACGGCTGCGATGTGCCACCAAAAAATTGACAACTAATATCAGACCCTTACCGGATGTTGATTCCCTGTTTGTAGATTTTGCAGGCGTCGGACGGCAACATGCGGGACAGCAGGGGCACTGAAATGAAGCAGCAGCACAGCCAAAATGAGGCGCAGAGTTGCCGACAGGGTGTAACGGCGGACATGTCGGCGGACGGTATACAAAAAACCGTGGTCGTCATTTTTTGTGCAAACAGCAACTACGCTGTCTACAATGAGCGTGACCGGAAAATGAAGACTGTGCAAAATACAGGAAAACGCACCCCAGCTCTGAAAGTCCCAATGCAGCTCCAGATAAAAGTCGCCAAGCTGCCAGGAGAACAAACACATCTGATTAAAAAGCATTGGCCTGAAATGCTGCAGCAACTTTTCAAATTGGTGCGCTAGGACTGCTACATTACTGCCACAAGCAAACATTGAGCCACAATATCTGAGCTCATCTGAGAGCTACATGCGAGTGTGTGTCTGCACAGTGTGATCCTCACCTCCCTGAGAGCTTTAAGCAGTTTTGGCCTCTTGTCCTCCACACTTTCTCTGGACTGCTGCTTCAACTTCCGCAGGATTGCTGTGACTGCGCGGGGGACAAAAGGATCCATTTGAAGTTGCACACTTTCACTTCAAGCTTGCACACACTAGCCTGGGAGCAGTTCTATGTCGGCATTGCCTGCCAAAATATTTTTATTCCCTGCCTGTCACAACACTTAGTCTGTTGCTGCTACAGTGTTTGTGTAATACGCACTCCATATTATGTTCCGCTGGAACACACAAGCATCACCTCAGACTACTCATATCTGGTCTCTCTAAAATTGGTGTAGTATAGAATGTGTAAATGTGCGACAATATAGTAATCCACAACTTAACTCATTTTTTGTTTTTGCATTTACCCTTTGTCCTAATATATTTTCTTTTTTTTCTGTTCTCCTTTCTGCTCTTCACTGAAATGCAAGTGACTGTGATGGTGATTTCACTGCAGCAAGACTATGTTAAGACTGTGTTTTCAACCTGCTAGAATCATGCTCGATCATCATGAAAGAATAAAATTCTGCCGTGGCCGTGCTGACATCATTATAACCCATCTTATTACACGGCTTGTGTGAATGCTCGGTTCTGATTGGCCGTTATTGGTCACGTGAGCGGTCATTATTTTCGTATAATGACCCCTCGACTATCAATAACGGACCGCTGCGAAATCAAAGACTCAGAGTTGAACTTCCTGCATTCATATCAATCAAAAACTACCAAAGCGTTTAGTTCCACTTTGGATTGTTTACGTACTGTTGCCCGCGTCACGCTTCGTCACGGAACAAACATGAGCAGTTTAAAAATTATTTTCAGCATATTTGGGAACTATGAAACTTTCGACTTCAAGCTGCGGCGACAAACACACGTCGGTAGAAGTGACAGAAGGCGCGAATGTAAAAGCAGAGTACCTGTAGCCGTTACGGCACTATTTTCTTGCGGAGACGAAAGTATCGTAGCCTACACTATTGCAGAAAAATGAAAGTAGCCTTGTTATGAACTGTTTCTGACAACTGTATTATTCATTAATGTTTTAAGCCGTGTAATAAGAGCGATAATGCCCTTGTCGTCGGTCATTGTTGCAGATAATCACCTTGATAATCACCTTGAGTGAGTCTCTGTGATTATCAAGCAACAATGACCTCCGATGCGTACATTAGCGACAATGACCTCCGATGCGTACATTATCCCATACATAATCACCAAGGCAGTTGTCAGTTACAACAGTTCGGTGCAACAACTATGACATCACACGTGACATCTCCGTTAAAACTGTACAGCTGGTGTCATTCATGGCACAGCATCATCAAAATAACATCTTAGGTCACATCACTGACAGGTCCTGGAGAAAGTGAGCGTGTGTTATTGTTGTGGGACAAGGAGTGCAAACACAAGATTGTTCAAGGGCAGATGCTGTAATTCAGCACAAGTTTGTTTTTGTTGACAGGCTCTCTCAGCATATGGCCCATTGCCACTAAATAATGAATAGCCATGAGGCCGCCATCGCCAGCGGCGATAATGGATCTCAGATATTCTGTGCTTATGGTGTCGGGTGGGAACGAATCCGACTGGGAGAAAAGCGTGGGAGGGCGGTACTGATGAGGCGTTTTCTGCGGCCGCATCGTGTCCCCGCCTATGGGAAACTAGTGAGCGGTCTGGCGGTGCGGTATGCACGCACGTCCACGCGATGCAAGACGCAGGACTGAGCGAGAGCTGTAGCATGTCATAAAAAGCTATTGAGCACCATTTCACACGAGTGAACACATACAGATACACACAATTGCTCCCTGTGTCCCACTAACAGACTTCCTGTGTGTGCGTGTGTGTGTGCTGCTGTACAATATTCACGGCTCAATGTCCAAACACACTGTGGCTGGAGGTTTTGACTTTCTTTGTGTGTCCTTGCTGACTGTGTGTGTGCATGTAAGGCCAGCCCCCACTGAACCAGCCTTCCTCTGCTTTACCCTTCTCTGTGATGCGACCTTGCCAAAGCTCATGTGCTCCTGGTCCTAGTCCCAAGCCTGCCTGCCTGCCCGCCACAGCGGGTGTGGCGAGGTGAGACGCATACTAACAAGGCTGAGGGTCATTTTCTGATTCCTCAAACAGCCAGACATCCTGTCTCGCTCCCCCGCATAAGCAACAGCACCCTTGCCCGCTTACAGACTAGATGTAGGTCGACAAACTCAGCTCACTATCCTGCCAGATATTTGGACTGAATAAAAAAACAAAACAAAACAAATCGGAGAGATCCACTGTGGAGGAGTAAAGGTTCAAAGTCTCAGATTGGGCTGACATCACAATAGCTCCTTCCAGGAGAGAGGGCGCTTTCATGCCCCTTCGCAAACTTCTCTGGCGGTCAGATCAAAAAGCAGCAGCAGCAGCATCATCACTTAGCGTTGGAGTGCCGGGCTCAGGTCAGCCTATGGCTCCCTCACACTAAGCCATTGGCTCAGGCTGTGTTCCAAACCATCTGGATGATGAGCACAGACAGGAAAATCCTCGGGCTTTTTAGCTCGATGACCTTGAGCGGGCAATCGTGCTCATCAAAAAAGAGAGGGCAAAAAAAGAAAGGTCCTTTAAGTGCAGAACTTTCTGCGACTTTTTATCTGACTTAATCACACCTTGAACATTTCTACCCTTAATTGTCATCAAGTCAAGTTGAGTCACTTTTATTTGTATAGCCCAATCTCACAAATTACAATTTCTAAAAGAAAACCAAAACATACAAAGAACTTTCAGGGGTCAATAGACCAATGGATCAATAAAGTCACTACCTGCTTACCAACCTACCTACCCATCTACCTACTTACCACCCTGTTCACCCTGTTCTCTGTAACTTGGTAGGTGGGTGGGTAGGTAGGTACTGTCACTGTCTGTTTGACTGTCAATTTAACAATTAAGTGTTAGTCTAAAGAAAAGCCTCTCACAACTGAGTCGCTTTCAAAACATGGCAAACTTTTCACTAATTTTCCAATGTCCTAAATGTT
>OMPJ01040682.1:0-16333 GCA_900312935.1 Carapus acus
CAGATGACAGCAATATCCGAAAAAGAAATGATAGTAGAAAAATATTGGTCCATTCCCCGATCATGGTTTGGTCCATGATCACCTGATCGTCGGGCGCGCCAATCACCCCTATTAAGGGCGAGACCAGGAAGGGCCTCGATTTGGCCCGGTTCTGCCGTTGTCAGGGGCAGCAGCAAACGGTGGTAAGTGTGTGTGTGTGTGTGTGTGTGTGTGTGTGTGTGTGTGTGTGTGTGTGTGTGTGTGTCGCCTTGGCGCCGAGTGTGCACCCTCGTACGCCAGGGGAAAAGTTTATAGGAGTCCGGGACCTTCTCCGCCCGTAATTGTCCGCGAGTGGTCAGAGGGCTGCGCTCCGTGCGCTCCCGACGCCCATAGAAAAGAGAGACAGAGAGAGAGAGAGAGAGAGACACTTGCGGGTCATGATGGCGGAGCGCTTACAGCCGCCCCGTCACAGTGGAGTTGTTTCGTTTCAGTTGTATCAGCTGAGGTTTCATTGGAAGCATAAATTCTTGATTTCTCCAATAGTTAAAGTAACTTCATCTCTGACGGAATCATATAGCACCATTTTATTTTTCAAACAGATATGACACAACATTAGAAGATGTTTGCCGCATCACAGACTTAAAAGAGCATCACAGACTAAAAAGTTTATTTCAAATTTCCTTTTTTCTGTATAGGTAGAGGTCAATAGATCTGTGGATGAATAAGGTGCCTACCTACTCACGTGGTCAGAGAGACCACAAGAGGTCCTCATGGACAAATGGACAATGAGACATCTTCTAGGACCTGTTCAATATTGCTCTGCAATTACCTTTTCAAACTCGGTTAAAAAAAGTTACTTGGCTTTAATATAATAAAATTACAACATTAATTATGTAACTTAAATGACAACTTAATGTAAATGTGAAAAAAAAGTTGTCTTGAGGGTGGCTCTACATACAGGATTCTCCATCTATCTTCAGTATGTTCTGAAACACAAAAATTACACCTAAGAACGACAAAGCCATATTTGCATGCGTCTTTGCAAAATAATAAAAAAATTTCAATCATTTATTTTCTACACCCGGCTAGAAACTGCCCAAGCTACTACAGGACGAGAGGAGGGGTACAGCATGGATGGGTCCTATGTCAGTGCCTCGAAGAGACAAGCAACATGTCACACCCACACTCACTCCTGAGGGCTATTTGGAGATAACCAATCATCTGTATGTACATGGTCATGGACAGTGGGAGGAAGCTTGATTACCTAAGAAAATATTTTAGTGCACATTTCAGCAGTCGAATGTGGGAACAGGTGGTATCAATAATGATATTGTTCGACACTAATAGAGTGACACTAAGGGTTTTTTGGCCTACGTCCAGTTGAATGTGTGTGTAGGGCAGGGGCAGGCAAACTTTTTTGCTTAGTTGGCAAACTGAACATCAAACTTTGATAGACAGGCTGGGTCAGCTGAAGATCCGTAGAAGTCAAACATTTGTTAAGGACAATGTCAAAACAATGCAGTCATAGTTATGGATTCTCAACCAATCCTGGGCAGGCTGGACTAATGGGCCAATTGTGGTACTTTGCTGTAGGATGCCCACCTATTTGTATTTTTTCAGAGATTTTCTTTGGGCCAATTGAAAAGGGATCTCTGGCCATAGTTTGGACACCTATGGTGTAGAGTCTATGTCAAGACATGAGCTGGACTGAATGAAATGTAGGAAAAGGCTAAGGTTGTTGCTTGAGAGGCCCAGAGTGAGGTTGGAGGTTGCAACAAAGTGCTGCAGCAGACAAAGGGATGTTGGGACCTTACTCGCCTGACAGCCTGACATCTGCTAAATGAGCAAGATCAGACAGCAGCATCAAATCTTTGTCACGCATAATATCTGATGATGTTAGGTCCAGGTCCCTCAAATGGGATTTGTTGGACTTAAGAGCTGAAACCACAGAGGAATGTCATTTGTTAAATATCATGCAGATATCTTGTAGAAAAAGGAGGATTCACTAGCAACGGTGGCTTCATGACAGGATGACACTGAACAGCAAAGGAATTCCTCACCCCAAAGTGTCCAATCCAAATTATTGTGTTCGTTGATCTGCGGACAGTATCTGATTTCCAGAATCGTCAAAGTTGTTGTGTGCTAGGTTTAGATCTTTCAGATGAGAGTGAGATGACCTCTGAGCAGAGACCAGAGAGGAACGACCCTCATTTGTGATGAGACAACAGACCAGACTGCAGAAAGAGGAGAATTTTAACACCACTTAAGTGTCGTGAGTTGGAGGAATGACGAATAACCAAACACTGCACCGTACCTGAGGGTGTTGAGATGACAGTATGGAGTCCTCAAACTGCAGGATAGCAGCTGGACGCCTGAATCGGTTAAGCCGTTGTAACTCAAGTCTAGTTCTCTCAAGCAGGAGGTTTTGGACATCAACGATGCAGCAAGTGAAGCGCAGCTATTTGCTGACAATTCACAGTCTTGGAGACTGAAAATAAAGGAGTTGTGCAGAATGTTGAAAAATAAATTGTGATTGACAGTTCAAAAATTAACGCAATGCAATGAATAAGCCACATGATAAACATTTCTCCACTGATAGGGTCAGGTTTCCCGTTATGGATGGAGTTAACCCTCTGTTTTTTAGCCAATTTCGGTGGTCAGTCACATGAAATCTCTCTCCCTCCCTCTTTCAACCCAACCGGTCAAGGCAGGTGGCAGCCCCCCTGCATTCTGGGTCTGCCCAAGGTATCTTCCTGTGAAAGGGGAGTTTTACCTTGCCATTGTTGCTTGATAATGGGGTGAATGTTGGGTCTCTATATGTAAACATCATAGAGTTTGGTCTTTAGGACTACACGGACTACAAACTCCGACCACAGACCTGTGACAGCGACAGCGATCATTCTGATGAACAATTTCTTTGGCTGCTTTGACGCCCACAACAGCACTCCCGCACAGAAGTCTCCAACCCCTCCAGATGAGCCCTCCAGGTGCTGACACTGTCTCCAGCCAGTGTGAGATGATCCCTCTCCCGGATCAACTCTCGCAAAGCTGCGGGCCCCGACAACATACCTGGTGGTGTGCTGAAGGACTGTGCAACGGAACTCAGTGGTGTCCTCACAGATATCTTCAAGAACTCTCTGAGCCAAGCTACTGTCCCCACATGCCTCAAAGACACCAGCATTATCCCTGTACCAAAGAAGGTTGCTCCATCTTGCGAAAGACTACCGTCTCGTTGCACTGACCCCCATCATTATGAAGTGTTTTGAACAGTTAGTCATGCAGCACATCAAATCCATCCTCCCTCCCGCCCTGCACCCCTACCAGTTTACATACCGGACTAACAGGTCCACTGATGATGCAACCTCCACCACCCTCCACTCAGCTCTCACCCATCTCGACACTGAGGAATCAAATGTGAGGATGCTGTTCGTAGATTTCAGCTCGGCATTCAACACCATTATCCACCAGCAGCTGATAGAGAAACTGGGCCGGCTTGGACTAAGGACCTTGCTGTGCAATTGGCTGTTGGACTTCCTGACCGGGAGACCACAGGCAGTCCGTGTCGGAAGCAACACATCCAGCACCATCACCCTGAACACAGGGGCCCCCCAAAAATGTGTGTGCTCAGCCCCCTACTCCTCACCCTACTGACCCACAACTGCATACCGAAGCACAGCACCAATGTCCTTGTCAAGTTTGCAGATGATACAACTGTGCCGGGTTTCATCCACAACAATGATGACTCCAGCTACAGAAATGAGGGGAGACACTTGACCACATGGTGCAGAGACAACAATCTCTCTCTCAATGTGGAGAAAACAAATGAGGCTGTTGTTGACTTCCGGAGAGCGCACACAGTGGTTGTGGAGAGGGTGAGCAGCACCGAATTCCTTGGTAAGCAGATCACTGAGCACCTCTCCTGGAAAGCCAACACCACATTACTGGCCAAGAAAGCTCACCAACGCCTCTACTTCCTCCACAAACTGGGCAGAGCCAAAGCCCTAGCCCCAATCAAGCATTGCTTTTACCGGGACATGATCGAAAGCATCCTGTCCAGCAGCATACAGTAACTGTGTGGCACGGTGGTTGCACGGCGTCCTACCAAGCAACCCTGCGCATAGTAAGTCGGCGCCACACTCCCTTCCCTACAGGACATTTACGCCCCCCTCCAACACTGGTCTAACATATCCCTCCACCCCAACACACACCCAGCCACCTATCTCACTTAACTGAGCCATCCACACACACTCAGCCACCTGCCTCACTTAAGCCACTTAGTGCCACCTTTGCACTGCCATTTCCACAGCCATTGTACTTTGCACTGCCATTGGATTTTAAATGCCATTTTTTGCATTTGCAATTAGTGAACTGATAACGTTTGCACTTATTTGCACTGTCACTTTTTTATTTTTGGTACTCCCCTCACACTGCTCCCTATATTTCATGATCTTTGTGTGTTTACTTTGTGTATTCTCTTCGCACCGTGGATGAGAGAGGAACGCAATTTCAGCCCTCTATATCATTGTATATATGTATAATCTGACAATAAAGTTGACTCTGACTTTCCCCTCTCCATTATGAAAAGCTCCTTGAGATAATGTCTGTATTCAAAGTGTTGACTCTATGTGCTCCAGAACTATGGCTAAACAAATGGGGTGGGTAAAAATATCAAAGAATCGAGACGTCCCTGTCAATACCCAGTCCTACTATACAAATAAAATTTAATTGATATATTGTGCTTCCACTGACTCCATGAGGATGATTCAAAATAAAACATATCTAATTTTGTATTACAGTATTGCATTTGATAATTACGTTTGTGGCTGGGCTTCATCATAGTGCCAAATAAGAAGCAGTAAAAGCCTCCCTCCTAATAAAGATTTTCGAGTCGGGGTAATTGTGCTTCTGGCTCTTACCTGAGATTGGTTAGTCCACAATGAGGACTGTCCAGTCCAGAACAGAGCTGCATCACTCCCACGTCCTGCAGGTCGTTGCAGCTCAAGTCCAGCTTTCTCAGGTGGGAATGATCACATGTCAGCGCGTAAGCCAGAGGGGAGCAGCAGCACTGTGACAACGTACACCTGTTAAGTCTGAAATTCATAGGGTAGGTTGTTTAATAATTCCGTCGTGTCCCACTTGAGAGGGCAAGGTGAGGTTTGATGTGCAAACCTTAGATCCTCAAGACGACAGTGAGGACTTTGCAGACCTTCTGACAGCAGCAGAACTCCTGAGTCTTCTATACGGTTGGAGCTCAGGTCCAGCTCCCTCAGATGGGATGGGTCAAACTTCAGATTATTCGCCAGAGAGGCACAGCATCGCTCTGACAACCCACAGTTGGCAAGTCTGAAATTAAATGTACAAGACAACATCATGTCTTCTGTGGATCAAAAACTGCAGAGTTGAGTTAAAGACAAAGGTTTAAGTTACAAGAGGTCACCTAAGAATGCACAGTTTACAGTTTGGACTCTCCAGCCCAGGACACAACAGCGTTTCTCCAGACTCCAGCAGCTTAGTTCCTTGCAGGTCCAGCTCTGTTAGATGGGATGTGCTGGATTTCAAAGCTGATGCCACGACTTCAAAGTGAGAGACAGACAGCCAAAGCCCAGCAATCCTGCAACAACAGATTTCATGTAAAGTTGTAAGAAAAAGGGGGCGTGAAACATTTACAATACAAATAACACTGCATGAACATTAAGAGTGGTCTCACATGATATGAATGTAGTTTTACAGTAGAACTTACAGCTGACGGACTTTGCATTATGAAAACGTGTAAGGCTGTTCTCCTGCAACAAACTCCTCTGCACTTAGTGCTACAATGGGTTCCCTCACTATTGCTGTCAACTTGTTTTGCACATGCGTTCTTTTTGCCCTGTTACCTCCTCATTGCATGTGTGCAAATTCATTTGATGCTTATATCAGGCAAAATCTAGTTTCACTACCTGTGCCCCGTGTCTGTGTTATGCTATTCCTCCCTGTTGGTGCTTATGTAAATGCATATTAATATTAAGTACAGACTGTACCTCACCCTCACACCAACACCTGAGGACTGGGCAGCCCCTTATAATGCACTTACTTTGCCTTCCGGCAGTTCCTGACGACTGAAATCAGCCTGAGTCGCCCTTGGTCTGACGTATGGTACTTTTCAGGATCAAACTCGTCCACAATTTCTTCAGACATCGTCAGTATATACGCCAGAGCTGAACAGTGGATCTCAGAAAGTCCTCCCTCGGGTGCTGTCTGAGACGTCAGGAAAGCTTTGACCTGCCGATCAACCGACTGGTCTTTCATCTCCATTAAACAGTGGAAGATGTTGATACTTCTGTCAGGACATTTAAACCGTGCCTCCATCCCTCTCAGGTTGTAGATGATACTTTGGATTATTTCCACATTAGTCTTTGTCCTAAAACACAGACCTCGAAGAAGCATCTGGTTGGACTGAAGACAGAGGCCATGAAGAAAGCGCACAAACAAGTCCAGATGGCCAGTTTTACTGTCCAGAGCTTTCTCTAGGACCTCACAAAGGAGACCAGGTAGGGCTAGCATATTTTTGTCATCATCATCATCATCATCATCATCATCATCATCATCGTCATCATCATCGTCATCCTCATCATCATGTGACCAGCAACTCTCCCCATCCTTGTGCCGTGATGACCCGCCCAGCAGTTTATCCAGCACCTCTGTGTCTCCGTGTGTGTAAGAGTGCATAAAGTACACAGCTGCCAAGAACTCCTGGATGCTCAGGTGGACAAAGCAGTAGACTTTTTTCTGGAGGATCCCGCTCTCCTCTGTGAAAATCTCTGCACCAAGTCCAGAGAAGACTGACACTTCTGCTACCTCCAGTCCACATTCCTCGAGGTCTTCCTTGTAGAACATGATGTTCATTTTCTCCAGCTGTTCAAACGCCAACCTTCCTAGCTTGAGAAGACCTGGGTCAGCTTTCAACAATGCTTGGGTGGTTCTCTCTTCCCCTGCAGTGTATTTTTGTATCTTTTTCGTGCTCAGGACCATAAGGAAATGTGTGTACATATCAGTCATGGTCTTGGGCAGCTCTCCTATCTGCTCCATACTTGAAATGTACTCTAGAACTGTGGCAGCAATCCAGCAGAATACTGGTATTTGACACATTATGTGGAGGCTCCTGGACGATTTGATGTGTGCAAAGACTTTCTTAGATAAACCTTCATCACTAATCTTCCTCCTGAAGTACTCCTCCTTCTGGGTGTCAGTGAAGCCTCGCACCTCTGTGACCCTGTTGACCTTCCTTTGTGGGATCTGATGAGATGCTGCAGGTCGGGATGTTATCCAAAGCAGAGCTGAAGGAAGCAGATGTCCCTTGATGAGGTTGGTTAGCAGCTCACCAACCGATGATATCTGATCAGCATCACACACAGCATGTGTGCCCTGAAAGTCCAGTGGTATTCTGTTTTCATCTAGGCCGTCCAGGATGAGCAGAACTTTGCAACCTGTGAGCTTCTCAGCCGTGACTGACCGCAGTGTGGGATTAAAAATATGGATCACATTGAGAAGGCTGCACTGCTCTCCTTTGATCAGGTTGAGCTCCCTAAACGGCAGCAGAACCAGCAAGCTGAACTCTTGATTTTCGTAACCCTCCGCCCAGTCCAGGGTGAACTTCTGCACCAGAAAGGTTTTTCCAACACCAGCCACCCCATTTGTCAACACGACTCTGAAATGATTGCGTTCACCAGGCAACGATTTAAAGATATCCTGACACCTGATGGGCGTGTCACAGGCTGCGTTCATTTTGGAGGCCCTGTCAAGCAGAGTCACTTCATGTTGAGAGTTAAAGCTTTCACTCTGTCCCTCAGTGATATAGAGCTCAGTATAAATGGCACGGAAGGGGGTTTCACGTGGAGTCTCAGCAGTGCCCTCTCTCACGTGTTGATATTGACTCCTCAGGTGGCACTTATACACGTCCAAGTCCTCCTGCCAGCTGTCTGCCGCTGGAAGAGCAGTATAAGTTTCTGAATGAATTGACAGCAACGACAACGAGTGAATACACATATGAGATTATAGTGACAGAATCACAATCATGGAAGCACTTACGAGCTAAAAAAGGATGTCTCTCTCTCCACATCCCCTCCCTGTGGGTAGAAACGACAACCCTGTGGTTAATACGTGAATTTCTTTCAATGAACAAATACATAAGAAAATGCTGTCTACCCGACTCATGAACACCATATCTGTACTTGATATTTCACCCAAAATTGCCTCCATGTGTATATCTAATTTTTCTTCACTGAATAACAAAGTAACACCACCAGCAGTGGTGAATCGTTTGTGTCTTTCACACAGGCTTCTGCTAATATCTTCAGAGACTCTTCACAGGAGGCAACCACTTGAAAAGATTCAACAAGTGTGCTGGTTGTGGTTTGCAGAGGGAGTGTGGATTCCTAAAGAGGAGGAGTATAAGAAAATCAGCCAATTCAGAATATTCTCGCAGTTCAGTATTGGAAGGGACATTTTCTTCAGTATTATACCCAAGCAACGGACTGACTTCTACTGCAAAGGACGTTATCAATAGGCAGCAGAGAAAGCCTTGGGGTGGATCTGGATAAAGAGGGCGGATCCGTGGGTAAATGCTGCTGGGGCACAAGCTGAAGTGTCATGAACCTCAACTGGGTCGCCTGTGTGAGGGTGTCTGATGCTTGAAAGATTCGAAAGATCCGATGACCTCACTTTCATCACTGATGATGTGCCCCAGCTAGGCATCAGCAGATGTTTCATTACAACATCAGTAGTGCATATCCACGACATTTTGTTGCATTTCTACATAATCTTTCACAACACATCGGCTTTCATCTGTGATTTCCTTTGTCTTGGATCTATTTTTTTCCTCCACATTGACAGTGGCTATCTTATGCTGTGCCTGGGGGTCCTGTTTTTTGTACAGAAACAGACAGTTGCGTCAGTCATCACTGACCTGATCTCCTCTTCCTCACTGTTAACAGGCGCCTGACTTTCACCCACTCTGGAAACAAGAATAAACACACACACACACATATACACACACACACACACACAGAGAGAGAGAGAAAGAGTTGTATCTGAATTAGAAACACACTGGGTAGGTTCGCTCTGCTGTTCTTTCGTTTCAGACCCTGAACACTGCTTCAAGGGTGAGCAGCAGATCAAATGTACGCCGTATGGTCTTACTTTGTGCCTGGAGGTCGGGGTTCATTGCTGAAATCTGGTGGTTCTTCCTTGGACCTGTAAGTCATGACTGATCTGTTGTCTTCTTCCAAATGGTAATCGATCCCACATACCCCAGTCCTGGTGATATGAAATCAAGACATTAAGCACACACTATCTTCCTCCATGTTTCCCAAATGAATTGGTGGCATTGCATTTGCTTTATCTGGTCCAGAGACACATCCAAAAATTACTCCCTGGCATGGATCTGGTTTGTTCTCATTTCTGACCCTCAATCACGTAATATTGGACATTCCAAGGCCTTTTGTTTAGGTGCAATCCGATCCACCTGCGTCCTTTAATCTGCCTCTGTCTCTGCATGCTTGCTGTTTTGCCAATCCCCTGCACCTCCCTCGTACATCTCCTGTGAATTCACTAGTCCTCTTTGCTATACCTATTGTACTTTCCACAGGGAAGTCAAAGGCTATTATTGGAGAACCAGTTCTCTGTTCTTTGTTTCATTATTTGTTCTCTTTCAAATTTTGCTGTGCGTTCTGTCTGGCATATTTTGTGTTCTGCTGTGTGGACTTTTTTGATTTGTTATGTTGATTTTTTTTCCCCTGGCATTTTGTTTTTGGACTTTTGAGCAGAGTCAGATTATACGCACTCCATTATACGTGAACTCCTTTTGGGTTCATGCGTCCTTCCCAAGTGTAAACACAAGTTTGCTGATATTTTGTAGTGGTGTAAGTCTCTGATCCCCAACCTTCATGGCGCCATGGACCGGTTTCATATCAGAAGATATTTTCACGGACTGGCCTATCGTTGCGGATAGGTAGCGGAGGTGACGTAGGCAGTTGATGTTGTCATGGTTCCCCCAGTAACGGCGCGAGATTCGTGTGATTCTTCCATTGACAAGTGTTGCCGAACGTCAGAATTAGCCGTCCAAAGTGCATGTTCTCTCGGAAAAGGATCCTTGTTATTGCCCTTACAATGGTGGAGAATTCGGAGGGAAAATTCTGTATACTGTCTCTGCGGCCCGGTACCAATCGGCCCACGGACCGCTACCAGTCCGCAGCCCAGGGGTTGGGCACCACTGGTGTAAATCACTTTTCATTACAACATCAGTGGTGTATATCCACAACATTTTGTTGCATGTCTACATAATCTTTCACAATGCATCAGCTTTCATCTGTGATTTGCTTCCTGACCACTGCTTCAAGGGTGAGCAGCAGACTATTAAATGTACGCCGTATGGTCTTACTTTGTGCCTGGAGGTCGGGGTTCATTGCTGAAATCTGGTGGCTCTTCCTTGGATCTGTAAGTCATGACTGAGCTGTTGTCTTCTTCCAAATGGTAATCGATCCCACAAACCCCAGTCCTGGTGATATGGAATCAAGACATTAAGCACATGCATACACTACACACTACCTCCCTCAAGTTTTACTTGCATTCAAAGTGATTTACACAAGCTGTAAGTTAATATTCTCTTACACAAACTCCCCTAACTGTGTTAGTCCTAGGCACTTCAGATTTATTTCTTCCTTTTGTACCCTTTTTCATAACATTCTGAGAGATACACAAACTTTTCACCGCATTTTAGACATCGCCTCAGACAGGAAACTCTCTTCTGAGACTTTTCCATCTCCTCAACTAGCTTAATGCCACAACACACAGTGCAAAGGAGGCTTGACCACCGCGATGTTGAAATACGGTAGTATGAAATGACAATGCAATAAAAGTGGCAATCATATATAAAAAGAACTACATTAACGCAGGCAAAGCGGAGTAGATGCAGGATAATTACTGCGGCCACGTCAGTCACGGCGCAGATTTGGCATGAGTGGACGTCAAGGAAAATAATGGGGACGAATTTATGAGCGAGCCACACATTTTATATTGTCTTACTTTGCGGCGACAACTGGAGGTTCTCGACAGAAATCTGGTGGTTGTTCCTTGGACCAGTCGGTCATCGCTGATCTGTCTTCATCTTCCCCCTCTCCATTCATCTTCTGCCGTTGAAGTGCGGAGTGCGCCTCTCACAAAAAGAAACAGGAGACGGGGAAATAACACCTGTCTGCCGTTCCTCTAACATCAATGCTGGCCGAATAAAGAGGACCTAGGTGACCTGCTGCGTCGCCCTTCCCAACATTTCTTCCAATATCCAAACTCTTCTCGTCTGTACTGTATGTAGCCCGGCAATAACTTTCAGTTTCGGTTTCCCGTGCTATTGAGTACCCATGTGCCGATATCGAGCAGAGCGACGTCATGATGCAGTATCGGTATCCGCTGTGCTTGGACCTAATGTACTTTGTATCGAATCGATACCACACCCTCTAGTATCGCGGAAATATAGTTTTTAATTTAGGCGGAAGGAAGATGTGCTAAATACAGATTCACTCACAACCAGAAAGCCATTGCAACTTTTAATCACACCCCCTCTCCCTCATGGTCCTCTGATATACCAGAGCTCGAAAAATGTGATGTCTTACATTTTACTTTGTATGATATTTTTGGTTGCAGCTTGCAGTGTAGTGGTGATATCTTGGCTTGAATTAATACTCTATCAAAAAAGATTCCAAATTTCTATTAAAGGTCTTGAATCTCCAGGATCGCAAGATCAACGGATCAATTAAGCACCTACCTACCTACCCTGAGCCACAAAGACACCTTAAGGGTGAAAGGCGCATGTAAATGAATCCACTGTCACAGCGGTGTTGTCCTGTCTTTGCTTTATTTCATACAAACTTGCAATCAACAATAATCACTCATTAGTTTTTCCTTGCCTTTGTGCATACACATGGTAAAAAAACAAACAAATTTCCACATTTCCAAATAGCTATTCTCTGTCATCTATTCATATGGCAACCAGGTCTTTAAGTATTTGATGTCTGCAAAAGAAACAGAGAGAAACAAGACAGAGGAGATGTAAATCGAACCGAGATTGAATATCATTTGTTTGGTCTCATGCTGTGGTCTCAAACAGAGGGGAGATCTTTCCTACAGGCGTCTAAACTATGCTGGCCATGATAAGGTGGCTGACAGAGTGGAACAATCCCTGTTATTGGATCTCGTGCTCAACACTCAGCCCATCATCCAAAGCCCCTCCTTTACAAAAGGCCTCTTGTGAGCTGGTGCTTCTGTACAAGGGGAAAGATTTGTAGTTCTGCTTCATTGCGACATTTTGGGTCAACATTGTCGCCCCAGAAAGGTGGTTTTCAAGCACCTCATTTCTTCTCCACCATATCCTCCTTACTTTCTGTGCGTCTGTGCTCTTACCTTCTTCTGTTTTTGCATAACATGCAAATATTCTGTTGATCCTTTCCAGATGATTTTCCTGACATATTGTACTTGGTTCCATCCTCTGCCTCTTTTTCCAGTTTTTCACCGTCAACCAATTCACTGTCGCTCTGGTCTATCATGTCGCTGGGTAATGTGGTGTATTCATCTCCGCACTTTCATTCCCTCTCAAACTTGCCCTTTAGGCCTCGAAATTGTTGCTTTGCTACATCACGGTTATTTATTTTTTGGCTATGTTTTCTCCAAAACCTTTATGAATTTCATGTTCTTGACATTTCCAATTGCCCCTCTAATATTCCTACATTGAAATAATCATTGTAAGGCTTGACAATTTTTTCTACCAGATATTGACAGAAAATTGATCAGACATGAAAGTAGAGCAGCCAGCCTTGACTCCATTGCGTTCTCCATCATGCAGTGGTCCATTGATGACCCAGCCGCCCTTTGTCTGTACGGCATAAGGTCCATCATTTGGACTGTTGATGATCTCCTAACGTTCCATTATTTTGAGTGTATCAGTTCCAATGAGCAAATCAAGATCCATCCATCCATCCATTTTCAACTGCTTATCCGGGGCCAGGTTGCTGGGGCAGCAGTCTCAGAAGGGAAGCCCAGACTTCCCGCTCCCCTGACACCTCCTCCAGCCCCTCTGGGAGGACCCCCAGGCCAGCTTGGAGACTTCGTCGTGTCTCTTCCCAGTGGGACATGACCGGAACACCTCCCTGGGAAGGCGTCCAGGGGGCATCCGGAATAGATGCCCGAACCACCTCAGCTGGCTGATCTCGATCTGGGTCACAGAACTCCTCACCCTATGTCGGTGAGTGCGTGCTGCCACCCTGCGGAGGAAGCTCATTTCGGCCGCTTGTACCCGAGATCTAGCAACATCCAGAAACTTGAGGTATTCAGGGTGGATCTCGTCCACCCCTGGTGCCTTGCCATCGTGGACTTCAGCTTGGATGATGACGAATCCACCTCCGAGTTCTCCACCTCTGCTTCCTCTATGGACGACATATCAGTGGGGTTGAGGAGATCCTCAAGTATTGCTGCCACCGCCCGGCCACATCCCCAGTTCAAGTCAGCAGCTCCCCGCCTCCACGGTAAACAGTGTTGGTCGGACACTGCTTTCCCTTGCTGAGGCACCGGATGGTTTGCCAGAACCCTCTTGAGGGCGACCGATAGTCCTTCTCCATGGCCTCTCTGAACTCCTCCCGGGTTTTTGCTTCCATGACAACCCAGGCTGCCGCACGCTTGGCCTGCCGGTACCTGTCAGCTGCCTCAGGAGACCCACAGGCCAGGTGGGCCTTGCAGGCCTCCTTCTTCAGCTTGTTGGCATCCCTCACTTCTGGTGTCTACCACCGGGTTCGGGGATTGCCGCCACGACAAGCACCCGCGGCCTTCGGGCTGCTGCTTTGACAATGGAGCTGGAAAACATTGTCCACTTGGACTATATGTCCCCAGCCTCCCTCGGGATCTGTTTGAAGTCCTCCCGTATGTTGGAGTTGAAGATGTCTCGGACAGAGGGCTCTGCCAGACATTCCCAGCAGATCCTCATAATATGTGTGGGCCTGCCGCATCTGTCTAGCGTCCTCCCCTGCCGACGGATCCAACTCACCACCAGGTGGTAATTGGTTGACAGCTCAGCCCCTCTCTTTACCCAGGTTTACGAGACATGCTGCCAGAGTTTGCATTACAAAATCGATCATTTACCTCTGTGCACAGATGGACACTGTTATGTTTGAACATGGTGTTCATTATTGACAAAAAGTGACTAGCACAGAATTCCAACAACAATCACACACCCTCCAGGCACTGCTGTCATTGCCTACGAGGGCGTTAAAGTCCCCCAGTAGAACAATGGAATCCTCAGATGCTGTACGGTCTGGTACCCCCCGGAGGACATCCAAGAAGGCTGGGTACTCTGCACAGCTGTTTGGCCCATGTTCCGAAACCACAGTGTGGTCCCCGGCCCGAAGGCGCAGGGACGCAACCTTCTCGTTCACGGAGGAAAACTCCAACATGTGACGGCAGAGCTGGAGGGCTATTGATAAGCCCACTCCAGCTCGCCCCCTCTCCCCACGGGCAACTCCAGAGTGGAAGCGAGTCCAGCCTCTCTCGAGAAGTTGGGATCCAGAGCCCAGGCTGGCGTAGAAGTGAGCCCAACTGTTTCTCGTTGGAGACGCTCCACCTCCCACACTAGTTTAGGCTCCTTCCCCCCAATGAAGTGACGTTCCATGTTCCGAAAGCCAGCTGATCTGTCCCAGGGTTAGGTCGCTGAGGCCCCCACATTGACCGCCACCCATAACACAAAGCAGGTGCAGGTGGTGGGTACACTGGGGGGCGGGCCCACGTTGCCTTTTTGCGCTTTGCCCGGCCAGGCCCCGTGGGCAGAGGTTCGGCCACATTGAGCGCTATGTGCAGCATGTTAATGAAGCTACTGTACCGCTCTTATTTAGAAGACAAACTCCCAAACTTTCAATGACAGCAGACACCTGTTCATACAAGTCCTCTCCTTGCGTTTTCCCTTTCAGCGACTCCGGTGATTTTATTCAAACTAACTTTTCCTCTCTGGACAAAAGAGACCTGTTGTCTAAACCATGTCTTTCAAAAGCTCGTCTTTTGGGAAAGGCTTGGTACCTTTTGCTAATTTGCATGCCAGCAAAAAACTTGCCTTGGTATTTGAATAGCAGTCTGTTGGTGAAAAAAACTCTGCTGAGACTGAAAATTAGCTGCCACCTTGTGTGCAGTCGCCGCCCATTCTTGCTTTGACTGCTTGCTAGTATAGTTTAGTTGCTTAGTGGCAAAATGACGGCTCACACTATACTCTTTGAAAACTGCTACAGCTTCTTGGCACATCAGACATAAAGCTGTTGATCGGACTTCAGTGAAAAAACAGTATGTTGTCCACGCTTTATCAAACACGTGGCACTCACTGTCCACTTTCTTTTTCTTAAGTCAAGTCAAGTCAAGTCAATTGCATTTGTAGTCCTCTCATTTTTATAGAGGGGCTCAAACGGAAACGGTAAGATGACTGTGAAATGAATAACACCACACTCCAATGAAGGTCCAACAACAGCCAGTGCATCATCTATTGGCGAAACATGGGCTATGCTGGGAAAATGGAAAATAAGTATTTTGGAGTTTGTCGGGCCGGATTAAAAAGTGTAATGGACCGTATACGGTCCGAGGGCCGTAGTTTGCCAGTGTCTGTTCTAGATGCACATGTGGGGTCAAAAATGATCACATGGGTTGTTATTCTTCAAAGTTCTTATAAAGAAAAATTGTGATATTCATATTACAGGTATTCATCATTACATGAGGCAATATTTTTCTTTATTACACGGCTTGTGTAAATGCTTGGTTCGGATTGGCTGATATTGGTCACGTGAGCGGTCATTATTTTCGTATAATGACCGCTCGACTATCAATAACGGACCGCTGCGAAATCAAAGACTCAGAGTTGAACTTCCTGCATTCATATCAATCCGCGCCAAAGCGTCTAGTTCCACTTTGGATTGCTTTGGATTGCCCGCGTCACGCTTCGTCACGGAGCAAACATGAGCAGTTTAAAAATTAGTTTCAACATATTTAGGAAGCATGAAACTTTCGATGCGTGGGTAAGTATGATACGTGTATTTCAAGCTGCGGCGACAAACACACGTCGGAAGAAGTGACAGAAGCGCGAATGTAAAAGCAGAGTACCTGTAGCCGTTACGGCACTATTTTCTCGCGGAGGCGAAAATATCGTTGCCTACACTTTTGCAGAAAAATGAAAGTAGCCTTGTTATGAACTATTTCTGACAACTGTATTATTCATTAATGTTTTAAGCTGTAATAAGCGCGATAATGCCCTTGTCGTCGGTCATTGTTGCAGATAATCACCTTGAGGTGTCCCCCCCCCCCC
>OMPJ01040685.1:0-16164 GCA_900312935.1 Carapus acus
TTTCAGCTGCCTCCTTCTCCCGCAAATGACATCACTGCTGGAACATCTCTGCGCAGCTTCAACCTTTCTTCCATTTGACCCGCAGTTACATCACACAACAACAAACCTCGTCTGTGTGCGTCAGCAACGCTCTGCGTTCATTCATTCGTCTCCGTTTTTTCTGCGCTAGTGCACGTAAAACGAAATGAAATGCATCGATCTGTGTGCGGGTTGTTTTGGGAAAGGTGGGTTGAATCTAGCAGTGAAAACGAAGGCCTTGGTCCAGTTGCCATATTATATTTTGTTTACACTTTGTGTTGGGGTTTTTTCCTGCTGGAAAATCATAGCAGTGTGATACAAAGAAGTCTGACACCGCATGTCATCAAGGTGACACTGAGGCCATCCACAGAATGTTCGTAGCAACCAAGCGATGCTAAATATATCCAGAGTATCCCTCGCCTTCTCTGTACCTGTCTGCGTGTTGGTGTACTGGTGTTGGGAAAGTTACACAAGCAGAGGCACAGTATTGTTGATTTAGACTGAGGAAAAAAGCTTTGCACACGTGGCTAACATGAAACTGCAGGCGCCAGTGAAGACAAGTGGCACATTAGTGTTGATTCCGAAGGCTTGTAGCCCACTCGCCAAGTCCAGCTAACATTGGACAATCCCAGCAGGTTGGGCTATACTGTAGTGGCTGGAAACACAGAGGCCCTGACGCACGTCCTTGTAGTCCTATTAGAAACACCATCTCAGATGTAATCAATTACTGACATGGAAATATTTGCTTTAGATCGACGCCCTGTTGCTCGAGCCAAGTTTACAAGATACCGGAACGAACCCAGGATTAAGGTCGAGACCCTCACCCTAACTCGCGGAAAGACAGTTATCAAACTTTAAGGATGACAAGTAAGGCTGAGCTGAAAATAAACACAAACATTTTTCACAGTACACATATTTTGTGGAACCTTGAGCATTTGAATTTCTTACCGTTTCTACAAAGACTCTCTTGGGATTTTCTGAAAAAGAACAGTTGTTATCTACAACAACAGAGGACGTAGCTGGTTGGAGCTCCTGATAAAACGGCGAGGAGGCAGCAGAGGTTCAAATCCTCATCTGGGGTTTGTTAAAATCCTGGTCAAGCTCAGATTCTCGTCCTAATTAGATTCCCGGTCTAAATCCACCATTCAAACACGGCGTGCGTCTCCCTCTGCCTCTCTTGGCTCATCTGTCCTCCCTCTCTCTCTCCTCCTCTCTCTCTGTCTCTCTCCCTCCAAACCCCTCCCACACCATCATACGTGACTCAAACCTACTTCCTGCCTTACATCACCAACAGGGAAGGAATAACAGTAAACCCTTGAAGCAGGAGTTACATTTAGACACGCACCGACGCACGAATCAACAAGGAACGCTAATCGCTGTCTGTACACGATGTGTGTGCGCAGACCGATACACACGACGTGAATTACTGGGAAAAGCGCTCATTACTTCTAAAAATACACCCGTGCCGTGTCACATGTCAAGACTTCAAGAACCCTCTGCACATTAAAAGGCACTGTAAACACACACAGCTGTAAGTCACGGGTTGTAACATAGGCGCACACACACACAGACATATACACACACACAGAGAGAGAGAGAGAGAGAGAGAGCTCCACCCTGCTGTTGCCACAGCCCAGAGGCACTATAAATACACATCAAAGCCCCGGTGCTGCCGTCTCACGGGCCCACCGACGGGATGCCATGGAGTTCTCCAAAAATGAGGAAAAGAGTGTGGGGGGGAAGGTTTTGGTTTTTTTCCATCCTCAACACTGGTATTAGCATTCCTAAAAAGGAGAATGGGCTGCGTGGTAACGACGCGGGGGTCATGAAAATTCAACTGGGGAGGGCCTGCCAGATTCCAGGAATCTGCTTGGTAAATTTCATTACAATCCAGCCTCATTCCTCCTGCGTGCTCTTAAATCAACACGGACGCTTTGGTGATGGGAGGTCTCATTACAGTCCTGATAGCAAAGTCCCGATAAGAGTAATAACCTCTTCTTAAGTATGTGCGAGGAAGGGGAGAGGTTGTGAAATTGTGGATCGTCCTGTGGGGAACTTGAACATCCCCGATTGATGTAAGAGAAAACTTTTGTGCGTTGCTGGTGAATGTGGTGGTTGTGGTGTAAAAATGCTGATGTAAATGCTACAGTACCTCGACTTAATACTTCTCCAATAATGTCCGTGAAGCACAAAAATGTCTGACTGATCGATTATGACGCACGTCAAATTAGCAGGCTTTACTCTGCTGCTGCCCTCCCAGTAATTCCACTTATCCCTGCATGGTGACGTGTTTGATTTTCCAAGAGCAAATCTACCCAGAGCGGCTCTCTCCCAGCACCCGACCCGTCTAGCAGAAGACGACGCTTTCCAAATACTGACTCTGCAGTTTGTGTTTTGTTTCACTAACTCAGGAGGCTTTCATCAAGGACTCACCGTGAAGCTGTTGTTGACGTTCTTTGTGCTGGATTCGGCAACACTGGCATCGGTCAAGTCGACTTCATCAAAGATTATCGACTGAAACATCAGCATGGCAAAGATTAGAGAGTGGGAGACAGAGTTGAGCTCCTGTCTGAACTTTTTGGACTACAGAATTGTAGAGAGAGCTATTCCTGATAGCAGCTGCATGTAAGTGAAACACATCTACCTGTCTGTTTACAATCTGTCCCGAATGTGGGTGCTTTACCTTAGCCGTCTGAGCGTAATACAGAGTTCTCCCTCGCAGTTTGAAGTAGCGTCTCTTCCAGCGTTGGAAAGAGTTGGTCTGTTTCAACAATTTCCCCTCCTTCAGGACAGTCTGGAAACCCATGCAGAGTCTTGTCAATGTTTTTGCTTGCTTTGAACGTAAAGACCAGGGGTGGCACTTTCAGAAACTGGGACTGTGATACGGAGCTGGAGTTGAAATTACAGCAAATCAGAACATACAGTATCATCAGACCCCAACAAAAACCTACAGCAAACTTCTTGGGGCACCTTAACTGGCAAATATCTGATGTTGATTGTACTGAGGAAAAATGAAAACTAGGGATGTCCGATATTGGCTTTTTTGCCGATATCCGATATGCCGATATTGTCCAACTCTCAATTTATCGATACCGATAACAGCCGATACCGATATGTGCGCCGGTAAACGCTTCAGGAGCGCATAGGCACTATTTCAGTGTAACGCAAGCATTATTTTATTTTCATCGGTTTTTATTTAATCGGTTTTAAAGCAAAAAACCCAATACCGATATTACGTTTTTATTAGAGGTGCCCAATAATATCGGCCCACCGATATTATCGGCCCAATATTAGCATAAAAATGTTATATCGGTATCGGATTTTTTTGCTTTAAAACCGATAAAATAATCGGTTTTAAAGCAAAAAACCCAATACCGATATTATGTTTTTATTATTATTTTTATTAGGCCCGATATTAGCATAAAAATGTTATATCGGTATCGGATTTTTTTTTTTTTTGCTTTAAAAAAACGATAAAATAAAAACCGATAAAAATAAAATAATGCTTGCGTTACACTGAAATAGTGCCTATGCTCTCTGAAGCGTTTACCGGCGCAAATATCGGTATCGGCTGTTATCGGTATCGGTAAATTGAGAGTTGGGCAATATCGGCATATCGGATATCTGCAAAAAACCCAATATCGGACATCCCTAGTTTTTATGCTAATATCGGGCCGATTTATCGGTCATCTCTAATGAAAACCTTTTGAGATGCTGAGGCCACATCGACAGCGGAGGTTGTATATGCACCAAAAAATTCCTGACGGGTGTGCTTACTGGTACTTCAAAAGCTAAGGGAGGAACATTGCTCTTGAAATTCCTCCCATGGTTAGCAGGAACCTTAACTTCAGTTTTTGGATATGTTTTTGAGTATTGAGCATTACAATCCACGTGTGCAGTTACCATAATTCAATTTCAAGTCTGAGCGCATCCTTGCTCCAAGTTTCATATAAGCAAAGCGGCCCCTTGCATCATTGGGTGAGGGTGACGCAGATACTCAGACAAAATTCTGCTTTCATCTATAAACAACGATGCTCTGAGAAGTGTTGAGGACCCCAGTCTGTAACAGTCTTGTGATGAGGTTCATAACAGAAGCCATAACCAACCTTTACCAGATCTAATCCCGCTTAAACCTGGACAGACAACAGTAAGAGCAGCTGCTTTCAACCGTAGACTAAACAGGCACCTATAGTCAAAAGAATGCTTCCTGTAAAGTCAACTGATTTTTCGACAATCATCACCGATGCCTCACGCAGATTTACGGGCTCCTTCAACAGCTCCCAGCCTGCCCAGGGTCGTTAAGAAGATGTGGAAAATATGAACATGCAGGTGGAAAGAGAAGGTAAGCACGTCGGTGAGGACAATTCAATGATCGCACTCTGTTTAATCAATCAGGATCGGTCCGGAAGCAGGAAACCGCAAGGAAAACAAACATGTCCTGGTGCAAAAAGGACACACACACACAGGTACAAACTAACACACACACAAACACACACACACACAAACACACACACACACAAATATAACTATAACTATGACATAAATACAACTATGAATGAATGAATGAATGAATAAATAAATAAATAAATAAATAAATAAATAAATAAATAAATAAATCAAGCAAAAAAGCAGATATATTAATGTATCAAAAGATAGATAGACACACACACACACAAGTGTATGTAAGTGGATGTGTAAATTATATATAAAAACATACCTTATATGTAAATGTAAATATATGGATACATATATTGTATGTGTGTATATATGTGTATACATATAAATATATGTATGTATGTATGTATGTATGTATGTATGTACAGTATGTATGTGCGTACGTACTGTATGTAGTGTATGTATGTGTCTATACACACACACACACACACATTTTTGCACCAGGACATGTTTGTTGTCCTTGCAGCTCATTATGGATCCTGTGTGAAACAATGTAAGACGCCGACCACATAATAATGACAAAGAGTAGTACTTGGTTCACTCACGTGTAGGGAAAAAAAACACGTACTGGCAGATCCTATTTACAATCGAGCAGATTCCAGACTCTAAAAACCAGAAATCCTGTGAAATCCCCTGAGATCACATAGGTCAGCCATAGCTTGAGAGTAAACAAACATGGAGGCCAGCAGGAAAAAGCAACATTTTTCTGGACTGACAAACCACAAATGAATCATACAGACTGCAACATATAAGACATTGAGAATGAGAGTAACATAAAGGACAAAGTAACATAAAGACTATAGCAAAGTTTTTTTGTTTCAGCTAGCTCATTTGGGGTGCGCATAGAATCACTGTGTATTTTTAGCACGGTGAAGCGCACTTAAATTCCTCAAATCTGCGTAAAAATCAGCAGTGCACCTTGTAGCCTAGTGTATGAATTTTTGCGGAGCTTACTGACCTAAAAGCAACTTCATGTGATATACTGCGCCCAAAAATCTGACTAGATGTTTTAGTGCGGTAAGCAGTAAAGCTGCCCCGCTTGATTGACTGTCATCCCCAGCTGACACAGGGATGTTGTGTTGAAGTCGGCCCTAAATGGATTGTAATGTTGGCAACTTTTCTGTATTTGTTGCAATCGATTTATTGTGAATGAGTTGAATAAAGTTTGATTGACCTGACTGTTTTGATTCGCTTGATATATGTTTCATCACATGCCTTATAACCTGGTGCACCTTATGTATGAAAATAATAACGCGGTGCACCTGATGGTCTGCAAAATACGGTTATTGAGGACATTTTTTAATCACCTGTGGAAGGACTTTAAAGCACTGAAAAAGACAAAGACATTAGCTTTTTGGTACTTGTAGTTACAACTCTGAGCCATCAACGTAAATAATCAAGAACCACTGCAAATGAGGGAATTGCTGTAGCATTTACCTTATCATAAAACGTATTTCATAAATACTCACTTGGACAGGCAATTGCAGACAATTGAATCTTGACTGTTACATTTTTGCCCTTTTCCTGTCGACCATAAATATCTCCACATTTCCCATGTGACTCGTTTTTTTTTTTTTTAATGCATTGGTGCCTTTGTGTGAAAAGTTGTTAAGCTGACTGAGGGCAGAAATAGACCGAATGAAATAGCCCGAGTGGCAAAGAGCCAGAACTCTTTCCTGTGACTCAAGCTTCCACGTCAATGTCCAATGGTGTCTCACGCTGCTTTCAGGGAACATCTGAACTATCTCTGTCATTACCAAAACAAAAGTAGGGAGGGTGAAATTGTTAATGTTGAGTAACAAATTGTGAATCAATGTGAGACAGAGTGAGGAAAATTAACAGTTCCCACAACCAGCTAATTTTGGAACTGACTTTACAGCAAGTTGTGACACAAGGAAGCATCATTTATCGTGATGGTTTGTACTTTGTGTGCACAGCTGCACTGCTGTCACAGGGCGCAGGGCAATGAATGCGCTTAAGTAATTAAAGCATTATGGATGCTTCAAAACAGATACTATCTACATGTTCAATGTGAACAATCATTGCTGGTTTTATTTTTCTTCAAATATTAACATTGCAAAAAGCTAAGTGAGTTCTGAGGAGAAACTGGTCATCAAGTTGCATGCAGAGCTTTGTGTCTGTGCAAATTAAGCAGAATTTAACAGCAGACATTGCACCACAGCTCCCTGAGGACCTTTAATATCTGTCACAGGCTGTCACATGCATACGAGGACACGACCAGACGCATAACTGCAGGATTTCCTCATCTTTTAATGGTCCGGCCTCAACCTGAGCGTAACCCCGCGGTCCAGACCGTTCTCACGGGGTGGGCAGCGTGGGAAACAGCGGGGCTTCTTACCGGGCCTGGGACCCTCGGACTTCCAGCAGCTAGCATAGTGGTTCGCCGCTATGCTAGCAAATCAAAGACATTTCACCGATATCGAAGTCACCGCGGTTGGTTAACGTTAACCTTGTTCTCCAAAATCAATTTTCATCGCATTAAAAATACAATTTACTTGTAGCTCGGTCAGGGCTTGCTGAGATATCAGCAGTAACGGCGGACAATTAGGACGTGTAACATTTGACCGCTGCGTTTGTAAACTCTTCACATTTTAGAACGCCGGTATGCTAAGTTGTGCGTGTATTTTTGATTTTGGCCGCAGTTTTCACTGTTTTAATGATGGTGACCCTTCTCCAAAACACGGATTCATTTTTTTTCTTTTTCTTCTTACATGTAGAGACTTCTTTCAGGCACGCTGCCCTGAAAAAGCCGAAACAAAACTAAAGCATTACGTTAAAAAAAAAGAAAGAAAAAAATAGAATTAATATTCGCTCATAAGTGGCTGTCGTTGCTGAGATGCACCGCAGTGAAGAGCGGTTCCTCGCTGCTCTCAAATCGAATCAAACTAATTTTCACTGTCAGTGGAGTCGGAATAATGCTGAAACTGATTTGAATTAGTCAGATTTTCTCCCGTAGTCCGCCGCGCCGTTCCCTCCCACGGAGCGGTGCCATCTCGCGGCTCTGTCTGGCCCACCCCCGCTGAATGGAACCAGCCGCTGCACACAGCTCCGTCTGCGGGGACGGGGCCCGGGATTTAACGGTCTCTACCTTGCTGCGTATCTGCCCAGAAGTCGACACTTTCCGGATAAGTTTCTGGGGGCTACCGGGCTCCTGCTCCGGTTCGCTGTCCGATGACTCGTCCGGGCACCGGGCCGCGGAGGACTCCGGTCCCCCTGCCTCCGCCATCCTGCCATTAGACCCCTGTGAGGGACCATAGGAGGGAGCGCCCCCAAGCGGCTGAGATGAGATAACATACAGCGAAGGGGAATTAATGTTGGGCTTGCTGACCTCTTGTGGTTATCAGGGGTAGTTTTTTCTTTTTAAGATTTTTAGTCAGGAGGGTTCAGTGTCTACATACAGTATTTCACCGATACTTCGACGTTGACCCCTCTTGAGGGTCAAATCCATGTAGTCTTTGAACGTAAACGTTTGTAAACCCTTAAAACCAAAGCCCTTTTTGTGAGTCTCAGGAGCACTTACCACCACAGAAAAGATGAGCAACCTGCGGCCCAGGGGCCCCATCAGGTCCGATGGTCTTTTTGATACGGCCCGCCAAAGATTGGTACAGAATACACAAATTTGACTGCATTCAAAACAAACAACACAAACTTCAACCACAAAACTCACATCAAACTTTGATGCACTGGCAGAAATGGCTGAACAACAAAACTCTTCCTATTAAAAGGTAAATAATGTAACATCCTAATGTTTTTTTTTTGCGTCTGTTTGATATGTCTGCACCTTTTGCTGACGTTGCCTGTCTGATAAAATTTCAAAGTTAATGTGGTGCCTGAGCCCAGATGTTTGTCCACCCATGCAATATGCTATCAGAGAAAAATAATAATAATTTAAATAAAAGCTGGTTATAGCAAAGCAGGCACAGAAATTCTAAATTGTTTTCAATATCTAATTGATAATGTGTATAAAATGTTTGAGATACCAAGTGTTTCCTTGTGTTTCTCATGTTTTGTTTTGTTTTTGAAGAGAATCAAGCTACCACTTCTTTTAAAGTCCTCTGATATTAACATCCTAGTCTGTGATTGGTATTTTATAGCCATTTGAGTGACGTCTGAAAAGCATTTGAGGGATGAAATGTGACTCTTAGCTTTAAGTTGTGGACTTCAAACAGATGTTATTCCCTAAAGTAGATTAAATCATTGATTTAGTTAGGATCAGTGTTCGGGTGAGTGTGTGTGTTTGTGTCTGTGTCTGCCCCTAAACAGGGTCAAAAGAAGGGTGTGCAGCAATTTGGGCTTTTGTTTGCTTGGATTCAGTTTCAACACCAGTTCATGTTTTGTGTGCGAACAGGGAGTCAGTGAAAGTAAGACATACGATTACAATGACCCCCACCACCACCACGCACACACACACACACACCCACACAAAGAGAATAGGTTCGGCTTTGCTTCATACAACAGGTGAGCAGATGACACCATCTAATCCTCCTTTCTCGATCAATTGTGATTTCTAGTTTTTGATACACTCGATACGTTTTGCAGTTACATAATTCTTCCTAATTGATATGGTCGATGAGTCATTCATTTATTTTCTGTACCTGCATGGTCCAATTCAGGGTTGTGGGGTGGGGGTGGTTTGGGAGCCTATCCCTCTGGGTACGGAGGGACAGACAGGGTCCACCCTGGTCAGGTATCCAGTGCATCACGGGGACACATAGAGACAGACAACAACACACTTTTTACGAAGAAAGAATCTCACCTTGACCTTGGAGTCCTTGCATCTTTGACCTCTACATTTTCCATTACCTTACCACAGACTTAGCAACAAGGACACTCAGAATGACCCATCAAGTGCAACGTACCATACTGAATCGGAAGTACTTTTCTGTGGCGTCAGAACTGTACCTGCCCAAAGAGTCAGCTTTGATACAGCAGTGCTGTACAGCAGAGGCTCTACGGAAGAACGAGACATAATTCAGGTGGACGGACACACTGTAATCCCAATTTCTCTGTCCTGTAACTAAATATGATACACTTGAAGCTGTTCCATTTACTCATTCTCTCTTTGACAAATGCGCAGATGTGAGTGCGCGCACACACGCACACTCCCCATTGTGTTGGTCTCTGTAGATTTGTTTTGTTTGTCCATCTTTAAAGGTTTTCCCCCAGGCCCGACCTAAATCTATTTTCCCATCACAAGCTTTGTGCGTGTGTTTGTGTGTGTCTGAGCAAGGGGACGGGGACATTAAAAACTGTTTCCCTTTGGCGGTGAGGTCCTCTCTTTGCTCCAGAGTTGCTCCATGGATCCAAGGATACAAAGTTAAGACTGCAAGTGTAATGGTAAGTTACAGGAAGTGGATACTGTCACAGGCCACCATGATTCCCCCTAAAATGTTTGAGGAGAAAAAAGAAAAAAAACAAATTTGCTGACAACACAAGCTCTTCCTGAAAGTAGATCGTCTCATCCTTTTCTCCGAATCACCGTGTCTATCAGATTCACAGACGTAACAAAATCTAAAATCAATTCTGGGGTCAATCTCTGAGAAGTTATCGCAGATATCTAAAGAAATGCTTAATCAGAATACTTAAGAAATACTTAACCAGAATTCCACACAAAAATCAACATGTAATCAATGTCGCCACATGCCGCTAGACAATCGTCCCTCTGTCAACCAGGTCTTGTTATCACGATATATTGAGCCCTGGAGGAGTTTGGCAGCCCAGGACAGAGTTTGGATGGAGTGAACAGCGGATGGAAGCTGAGCGGTGATTCTAGTCATGGGCGTAGCACCGCGCTCAAGTGTCCCAGGAGACCTCGGCGAGCCCGAGTAGAGGCCAGCTGACCTAAATGAATGGCGGCATCCTAATTCCCAGGACAGAGGGGCGAATAATGACCCCACCTATAGACTGTTTCCCTCCACCGGATCCAATAACAGCCTTCAATCACAGCCTGGATCATCAATACAGGGGGGGATTACCATTACAGTGCCGCTCATTCTCAGGACACCCTGTGAAGTGCTAACCGGGTCACTTTACTCATGACACTCTGCTCAACGACAATCACACCCGCTCATTGTTTTTGGGCTTGTCGCGCTTGAACCATGTGACCTGAAACTGTACATTCGTACTCCAGAGGTTTTTCAAGCACAATGTCGGGGTTTGTGTGCAGGAACTCTGAAGGGTGTGGATGGCAGAAATGTACTTGCAGCTGAGAGGCAGTTCCTACGGCCGATAAACACCCACAGCATCTTCAGAATCAGACGTTGTCCTTAACCTCATAAGAAGCATTTCCCTCAAGACAAAGTTCACATACCACTCCAAGCAAGGTGGTCGTGAACTGCTAGTGAGGAATGGAAAGCTGTCCACTAAACTGGAACTCCTAATGAGATCATCAACCAGTAGGACTTCTGACCATTGACTTTGACCTTCACACTTATTGATGAAAATTATTGGAGTGACTTTGGCACAAGTTAGGCCATGGGAAAGAGGAAGGAGCCGTGGTTATATGGCAATAAGCCTGCAGGGAATGACTGAAAATGAACACAATGCTCCTGATATGATGGAGCTGTGCTCGTTTGTCCATATGAGATAGGACACCTGTGTAATATTGCAATGAGGTCATATTATGCATTAAAGCGAAACCACAGGCCTAGATATCTCCACACACGCACACACACACACATGGGCGGAGCAACAGGTGGGTGGGGTCCAGGTGTGTTATTTAGTTGTGTATGCTCCATCTGGTTGAAGTAGAGCTCCTGGAAAATCAGCAGTTTGTTTCTCCTCCAGCAGTGAGAGCAACATTTTGGTGAGTTTCAGAGGTGATGCCAGTAATACGACAATTCAGTTTGGGCAGTTTCTGGTTTTGCGTTTTTATTTTGGCATTTTCCATCGGGCCACGATCGCATTTTGCATTTAACGCGTAAATGTGGACTGTTATTGTATTTGTTTGGAATTTAAATTTCCCTGTTTTTTCCATGTCATTTTCTTAATCCCTGTCAACAGATGATGTCGAAACTTTCGTTACGCTCCCTGCTTGCGGCCATCACCCTGACGGTCGGTTTGGCGATGCCCGATCCATCCCCATACCCATACCCAACCCCTACTGATGAAGGATACCCTGATCCGCCCTCAAATCCCGGCGACGGGCGGATGTACAACTGGGATGGAAACTCGACGGGCCCCGGGCTTCCACCACCTGAGGAAATGGAAGCCCTCTGCGCTATGCTGACAGCAACCGCACCAACACCAGCCCATATTCCCTGGTTCTGCCTTTGCACCCAATGCAAGGGAAGCCCTGGGACCAAGGGAGACCGCGGGGACAGAGGACTCCCAGGTACCCACAAACCCATCTATGCACTGTACATATCAATCATTTATTAATCCCACCAGCGGTCAGGATAGCAACAACCAATTTGGTCACTACATTTCTGCTGCAACAATTCATGCGGACATGATCGCAGCCTGAAGCTTACATCTTGTGGAGGAGGCGACATCTTAGGCGCACTCAGTTAATCTGGGTCTTTTATCGCGTTGCGAGATACACATCTTCTCATCTTGAGTTTTTACCCTCTCACCTTGGTCGCCTCTTCTGGTCTGGTAGCAGGGAAACTGCTTCCAACAAGATTTGGCTGAAAGAGAGAGATGCAAAGACATTTTAGAGACATAACAACCGACGTTATGATTGCAACCAATATTGAGAGTAGGAGCCATAAGAATAACGATAAAAGCTGTTAACTAGGGATGTCCGATATTGGCTTTTTTGCCGATATCCGATATGCCGATATTGTCCAACTCTCAATTCACCGATACCGATATCAGCCGATACCGATATGTGCGCCGGTAAACACTTCGGGAGCGCATAGGCACTATTTCGGTGTAACGCAAGCATTACTTTATTTTTATCGGTTTTTATTTTATCGGTTTTAAAGCCAAAAAATCCGATACCGATATTACATTTTTAAGACAATATCGGGTCGATAATATCGGTGGGCCGATATTATCGAACATCCCTACTGTAAACCATCAAATACAAAAAGGCGTAAAAGAGATGACGTGCCCTCTCTGAGCACTAAGAATATAAAAAAAGACTGACCGGTGGTTGTCTCTCTGTGTGTCTATCTGTCTGTCAGGAATGCCCGGTAGCCCCGGCAGGAGAGGGATGATGGGAATCCGAGGTCCTCCAGGATTTACAGGAAATCAGGGGATCAAGGGTAAAAATTATTTAATCTTGAAAAGTTGTAGAAAACATTTCTACTGGTGAAACATTTACAGTAACCTGAATACTCACATCTTTTACACTTTTTCTGCATTCAGGACAGAAAGGAGATTACGGTGAGAAGGGAACTCAGGGACAATTTGGAGCCACGGGAGGAAAAGGAGCCCGAGGGTTCAAAGGTGGGTGATACAGTGAGCCACTGTGAGACATCATATGCAACAAATTTGATGATATTGCATCAGAAATACTGTAGATGCTGCAATATTCTTAGGCTGATGTCATTCGCCTGCTTTGTTACACCTGATGGCGCATTGATGGCACTGCTCAGCTGACACAATAAAGGAGAGGTCAAATTACAAGACCCTCTCTAAGTTTAGCTTTTGTTGTCCCCTAGGTGAAAAGGGAGATATGGGTCTGCCAGGCCCAGTCGGGGAACTGGGTCCCAAAGGAGATGATGGTACCTGTCCTGAGATCTGTGACGCTGTTGCGGGTGAACCCGGTTCGCCTGGCCTCCCCGGCCCAGCAGGATCCAGGGGTCTTCCCGGTGTCGAGGGGCCACAGGGCCCAAAAGGTCTTAAGGGTGACCCAGGTGTCTCGGGCGTTCCCGGCACCACTGGACCTATGGGTGAGAAAGGAGACCAAGGACCCGAGGGAGACTGCAATTGTTCAGACGGCATGCCAGGGCTTCCAGGGTCACCAGGAGAAAAGGGAGCAAAGGGGGCAGAGGGAACGACGGGGTCTGCAGGGCGAGCAGGCGCAGAAGGGCAGAAAGGAGATATGGGCCCCATGGGGATGATGGGTATGCCTGGTCCCTGCATGCCCGCAATCCAGTCAGCGTTCGCTGCTGAGCTGACGGAAGATTTCCCCCAGCCTCTCGCCCCCATAGCCTTCGGTAGAGTTCTTTACAATACCAACGGAAACTACAACCCCGACTCTGGGGTGTATACTGCCCCTGTCAATGGCACATACCTCATTCAGTACCACGTCAGTGTCGCCGAGCGTCCCCTCAAAATTGGTATTTTCCACAATTTTATTCCAATAATCAGAACCACCAGCTCAAGAGATGTGGGAACCACCTCACACTCCATCATCCTTCACCTGAGCGCCGGGGATTTGGTGTGGATACTTGCAAAAGATTCATTCACTAATGGAATGATCGGCAGGGTAGAGGCCACAAGCACGTTCTCTGGTATGCTCGTCTTCCCAGATTCATGTGACATTGACATGGCGAGGGGTAGAGGTTTCCCACCTGTAACTGTGCCACCTATGGGCGAGTACAGCTGGGGACCATAGGGGACCATGGGCCCAAGAAGAGATGTGTCCACCTAGCTTTACTCCTAATCAAATGACCCTACGTCATCACTAGAAGTCACCAACGCTAAGCAAATTATGGTAGGCCATCGATAAGTGCTGCACATCAATTACAATACTAATTAGATGAACCCAAACAACATTTGAATGATAAACTCTCTAAAGTTACTGCAGATTTGAAGTATTGGCTGTTTGGGCAGAGGCTTCTTACCGTGTATCTCTATAAAATGCCATTAGAACCATTTGGTCTCCAAGAGACAAAATGAGTTATCAAAACTTAAATGTTTTTATCTACAGGGTAACAGTTGAGCTGTCTGTTGTAAGGCTTTTCAAAATGTTTAAGTAATATATGAATATGTGTCATACAATAGCAATATACCCTTCAAAAACAAAAAAACAAAAAATTTATTACTGTTCACAAACTGTTCACTGTTAGGTTGTTTGTTGATGACTCAGGCCCAAACCTGTGATAAATGACATTTTAACTCCAAGTTTAATGTTAAAAACATGAAAGTGTGTATTTCAGAGGTTCACACTTTGACTATGCAACTTTAAATTATTGCATCCAGGCCTTCAGAGGTTTGTGAGACCACCACCAGCAGTTCTAGTATTTCACAAATGGAGAGAGTCACCTCATTGTTCAAGTATGTAATTCGTCCTGTATGTTCTGTAAGGTCTTTCGTGTCTGTATGTCTGTTTTGTTTCCTTATATTTTGACTTTAATAAAAGTATCAAGAAATCATAAACATGTGTTATTGGATCACCAGGAGAACAATGAGAAGTTCCTATTCTGCCCCAGACGCTAAACTGCCGCGTATCTCTCGGTACCATCTCCGCCATTGTGTCAGGGCAGCATCTGGTGTCACTCGAGTATGTAGACGCGTGGGTTCAACTAAAAAAAGTAGGGTATCAAATGGCCTCTCAGTTCAGCTGTAACAATGGGTTGGAGATTTGGTGTCAAAGAGCACTTGGGCATGTCCGTTATGTAATAGAAAAATCTGGAAAAATTTCAAATTTTGCCATTTGTCTCCATGTCATGTTTCTTGTTATCCCTTAATCATCCATAAGCCTACGTTGTGCATGAATGAGGACGAAGGGTGACAACAGTGATGTGCTGAAGAACAGATTTGAATAAAGAGAGAATAAAGTGATTTTGGGAGCCTGTCCCTCTGTGCTGAAATAAGACCCAGTTAGTCAGTTGTCCTGCCGAGGCGATTGTGCCAGCCTCGTCAGCTGGTGCGACTCCCCGCTCCTCTGTCTCATCTTTTCTTTGTATAAACTGGTGTCATTTCAAAACCTTCGGTGAGACGACCTTTGATAAAGCTTTGATATGGACTTTGTACCGTCAGTGTAAGCTGATATCTAACCTGCCTTTGGGTTCTTATTGTTGCACAGGGCATAGTCTCGCTGTCCTGCACAATAGAACAAAGCCTCGGAACGATTTCAGGGTCAATCTCTTTATGTCTTGGTCAGAGGCTCTGCTGGTTTCTTTCACCGGCAGACAAGGAGTCCCAGATCCATTTTAATGTAGATCTTTTCAGGTCTACAATCCCTACATACAAAAATAACAAAACTAGAACTGACATTGTTTTGGGATGTCACCAACAATAGGACACATGTGGAGATACATGTGAGGATAAGCTTTTGGCAAGAATATTTTCAACCTTTTAAATAGGGCTGGGTATTGTTAAGAACCTCACGATTCGATTCGATTTCGATTCGATATTGTTTTAAACACTTCGATATCGATTCAGTAATAAGTCGAAACTCCAAAACCGCTGTCTTTACCTCTGTGTACACCTTCGGGACGGCGATTTCAGTCATATGTTTACGTGTTGGTGTGGCGTATCGTGGTTCGAGTGTGTGTAGCATCCTCTTAAAACCTGCGTTTTCCACGACACTGTACGGTCGCAGGTCCTTGCAAATGAAAATCTCCCCAGACTCTTATTTTCTGTGCGCGGGCAGAGCTCGGCGGCAACTTGCACGTAAAAGATGCGTCGACTTGCATCTGTTGTGCATCTGTTTAGCCACAGGTTGCCGCATAACTTCAGCATGGTGTCGGCTCAGGTGATTGCGCAGGTTTGTGGTATTGTTGCAATATTTTAATACCGCCTGGCACAGCTTACACACGACTTGACTTTTGT
>OMPJ01040686.1:0-45216 GCA_900312935.1 Carapus acus
CGCAGCACCAACAGCACCCGCGGGCTCCACAGCCGCAGCACCCTCACCAACAGCACCCGCCCCAGCATCCGCACGGACACGCCCCGCCTCAGCACCAACACCCTCAGCATCCCCACGGCCCCCCTCAGCAAGGTAACCACCCCCAACATCCGCACCCTCAGCATCCGCTGCATCAACAGCACCCTCAGCACCCGCACCACGGACAGCATCCACGCCACCCGTCACCGCACCATCGTGGGGGGCCCGTGCGAGGACCGCCACATGCTGGCCACAGGCCCACACCAGACCAGGTCAGATGTCCTTATGTCCCTACACCACCACTTTTATTTTTGTAAGATTAGTTTTTGTATTGTCTCTGGTGCTCTGCTGTGTGCGCCCTGCTGTATCTCTGCTCAGTTTAGTTTATCGTAGCTTCACTTAGCTCAGGGGTCGGCAACCCAAAATGTTGAAAGAGCCATATTGGACCAAAAAAGTTAAAAAACAAACCTGTCTGGAGCCGCAAAAAAAAAATTAAAAGCCTTATATAAGCCTTATTAATGAATCAAATATTTATTCTTAACATTTTTACAACATTGGGAAACGTTAATAATGTCGTTGTCTCATAGAAAAACCATATTAAAACCAAAAAATTAGATTTTTCCCATTTTTATCCATTGTCACACATTTTTGAAAATGCTCCAGGGAGCCACCAGGGCGGCGCTAAAGAGCCGCATGCGGCTCCAGAGCGGCGGGTTGCCGACCCCTGACTTAGCTAATGTAGTTAAGCTTAGCTAATTTTCAAGCACAAGCGCTTTCAAATTCAGGCAAAAACATGGCCCTGGATATAAAATGTGTCATAACTACGCAGTCCTCTTGGCCCTAGGTGTGTGTTCATTAGTTTGTTCTTTGTGGGGTCAAATGCTGAGACAGAATGCTTCTCTCTCTTGCCATGACAGGACGACGAGGAAGGCATTTGGGCATAATCATTGCCATCACAACCAAAGCTCTGATGTTGATGTGAGGGGTAAGTTAATCAAACCAAATCCAACCTGCATGTCCTAATTGCACTTTGGTTTTGTTTCTTACTCCTCTCTCCCCTTTCCAGTCGCCTACACAGATAACTCCAGTCACCGCTGGATACGCTGCGGCAGCCAAACAGGACAATGACTCGCTCCATCCAAACATGCAACCATTATCTTCACACTCTGATGTTTGGACTTCACTGGTGTTTTTTTTGGAGGGGTATGTGCATTCATGAGGGGAACAGATATGGCCGGTCCCACAAGATTTCCTCAGCCATGATTCGGGGGCAGAGGTTTTTCATCTCTTCCGTGTGTGGAGGACAGCAGACGCAAGCCAGGACAGACGTTGTTGGTTTTGGACCGCCGGTCTGTGCAGGACTGGGAACCAATACTTGCTGACCTGCATCTCTCTGCCTTGAAGGCCTCGCTGCTGCTGGATCTTTTGTGTCTCTTGACCATTTCTATCTGGGATCATGGTTTTCTTTTTTCACCTGCTTGACCTGCCTGGGCCGACCCCTTTGCCTTTTGTTGGTGACCCCATCTCGTTGCCACTCTGCCGTGATCTAATGATCCTCCAGTCAGTCGATCCCATCCCAACCCTCTGCCTGCTTGAAAATGAGTGTCGGGAATCTTGATTTCTACCCATTGCAGTACACATTGATCACCTTTTTTACCTTTATCAACTGAAGGACTCTACTCACTACTACTGCAGAGATAGATGTTTCCAAAGCATTCCTTAGTGTGATTTATCCTTCCACCATCTGCCTTTTTTCATTCAGGAACGGCCTGCTCAAACATAACAAGAATAGTCAAGGTCTTCTGTCACTACTTGGTGGTTTTGTACACAGAAGAAAGGAACCCTCACAAAGCCTTTGCCAGAAGTGTTGGGGGTCTGCTTTGTCCTCCACATCCAGGCCTTGTGTCGGCCTGTTTGGATGTGAGTGCCATCCATTTTTATTTTACCTACATGTTACCTCATTTGAGAACACTGTCAGAAAATCTATGCAGACCTCCTGGTAGAGTGAGAACATTTAATTTTGTTACTCATGCAAAAATCAGTGGTCCGAGTTTTAGTTAAGTGTCCAGAGTGATGAAGAGAGAGGTCAGAGTACGCCCGGCCCAGGTCTTTGGAGTTCTTTAGACTCTGCACCTATGCACCTTCTCTGTGTTACAGGAATCTTATCCAATGGTGCTTCAGCTGGTGCTCAATCTAAATATGGCGCACGTAGGGAGACCTGGTCGAGAGCGTCTTTGGTCCCTTCATGTTAGAGAAGATCTGATTTCTCGACAAGCCTCCAAATCAACCTGAGGAGAAGACTGCTTTGCACAGGCAATCTTGACACGGGGCTTTGTGAATACTGACCCCGTCCAGCAGACACAGAGACACAAGTTTCCTCAATTTGACAATTGACATTGTGGCAGACCGCAAAGACGAGGCCGCTTTCGGTTTTCCCAGTGGGTCCATTACTTCTCTTGTCCCCGTCGTCCCTCTCCTTGTTTATCTGTAGTCTGTAAGACCCTCCTCCTATACACACACATACCCCAGCCTCATTCCCCACCCTTATCATAGTGACCTGTCTCCTCCTTCTCTACAAAGGTGGCTTGTGCCTCGTAAAAAACTGTACACATATATGATAGAAATGCATATAATATAATATAATAACATTAATGATAGAGAGAAATCTATAGAGTGTGTCTGTGTGTGGTCAGAAAATAGTTTCAAACTGATGAGATGTGTTTTTTCATCATTATTTTTGTAACTGGCGGGAGAAAATAGTCAAAGGATCTCGCCACTCCAATGTGGAGAGGCGAAAAGTCCCGCTGATTTGTAACGTGAAAAAACCCTTAGCACCCAGGAAACATTCCCTGTAGACATGAATCCTGCCGGCCTATGGTGTTTCCACACCTCCGAATACAAAAATCATACGGCTACATTCCTTTTCTGGTGAAGACCACCTGACTCACGGTCACAGAATGCTTATGTTTGAAAGCAGAATTTTGTGACTCACTTGAAAGTAGCGAGTCAGTATGTACCTGTGAGCGAGGACTATCACTGTTCTAACCCGTTTTTGCGTTATCTAGCGTTCCCTCTGGAGTCCCTCTGGGGTCCCTCCGGGGTCCCTCTGGCTTGGTGTTATGGGGCTGAATGTTTCTCTGGACAGTTTCAGTATATGCTACTTGCACATACCTGAATATCCACTCAGCAGCAGTTTTCCATCGGTGACATTCTAAGCAACGGTGTCACACCCAAGATCAAATGTGGCTCATTGCTTCTTTTGTGTGACCCAAGAGCGATACAGTGATTGTTAAATTATCGCTCGCAGGCCACCTAAAATGACGCCGACGCTTGCTTTTGTTTGACACCTCTGTTTTAAGCCAGGGGGCGGGGAACCCTTTACACCGATCGAGCCTTTCGGACTCGCATTCCACAGAAATGAAAGCACGGAGAGCCACAAAAACCTTTCAACTCGACAGCGGGGAGAGGGCTGTGAGTCAATGATTTCTGCAACTCTCCGGTTTAGTCAGCGTAGCGCCGGCAGATCAGAGCTGTACAAAGTCTGTTTCTGCTCTGCACAGCTACCGGCCTCTGTGAAGACCAAACAAAGTCAGTCAGTGTTGGATGTCCGAGCTTCATCAGGCGGGGGTGGGTGATGACAGATTTCAGCAACTGTCCTGGAATGCAGCAAGCAAAGCGTTCGCAACTCGGGACTGTACTCAAGGCGATTTCAGTTTAATCTTTAAGTCAGATTGTATTTTTTTTCTTTTACTTTCCCAATCCATGGGGAGCCATCGTATTAAGTCAAAACAGCCATGAATGGCTTGCGAGCCAGAGGTTTCCAACCTCTGTTCTGAGCTGTCCCCCCTAAAAGAGTTTGAGTTTTGTCGGAAATATATGTGGATATTCTGAATTTTCCAGATCTTGGTATGGGAGTAGAAGCTGTGCGGTTGCAAATGGATTTGATTTATTTTCAAGTTCGTCATTGTCCTCCATGAAGAAACGTCTTCAATTTTGCTCTTGGAGATGGAGTGAAATGTCTTCAAGAACCAAACAAGTCTTGTCACTATGATTCAACTTCTTCCCACTGAGGAACTGACTTGCTCCACATTTTACAAACATTGAAACAGATTGAAAAAACGATGCCCCAAAAGTGACACAGATACGATTTGGGGCACGGCTGAGGGGCAGCAGTGTGAATATCAGGGTAGTTATTCGGGCATGAGGTGGCCTTGCCATGATGGTGCTGAGCCCTCAGCCTGTGTCCCATACCTGCCTGCTGTTCTTGCCCTTAACAGAACGGGGAAGAGTTTTGCTATTCTGGTTTCATCCCCTTTGCCCTTGGTCCCAAAGTGGCCCTCAGTTGGAATTCCAGAATTCTGTAGACCTCCACTGGACAGGATGGCCAACAGCACGACAAAACAGCCGCACACTCAGCTCAAGTGTCAGCAGTCAGACGTACCAGGCAGCGCTACCTAACAAGTCAAAGCACAGGTACCTCTCTTGCCGTAGTCCCCGAGGAGAATTTTGAGTGACTTCTCCCAAATGCGTCCTTTCCCCTTTTCTCTGACATGTGGTCACTGTTGTCTTGTACCCTGAAGTGGTGATGTGTTTTGACAGTGACGGTTCAGTAGAAACTCCAAATAACCCATTTCAGTGTAGTGGGATAAAAAACGATCTAGACTGTTATCTTGCCTCGGCTACTCTTCGTTTTCCTTCCTTGTGGTGCCTTTCTGTCTCGGTCACCCTTTTTATGACCAGAGGAGAAGCATCCACATCCTTCCAAAGGTTGTCAACCACTGTTGGAAGGTGGGTTGGGAGGCTTTGTCGTTCAGTCCGACTTGTGTTCCGCAACTCCTGTCTCAGAACTTGTGGAGAGGGCTTCAGTGTGTGCGTGTGCGTATGTGTGCGTGTGTGTGTATATGTGTTTGTTTGCTTGTCTGCTTGTGTCAGAGAGCAACAGCTGTTTGAGGAGGTGAAGGGTGAAGAGACAGAGGAGACGAGATCACTCACTCACGGCAATCAGAGGGAAGAAAGGGTGAGAGGATTGGACGGAGACACAGAGGGACATTGGGGGACGCTCCATTTTCAGGTTTTTATCTTCTGACTACTTGAAGTGTGGGTGGGAGGTTTTGGGGGAGGATGGGATGAAGGCTGTCCTACCACAAAAACAACTGCGTGAATAGTTCACATGGGAGTGAGACAAAAAAAAAAAAACATGATAGATTTGAAATTGTGCCCGTGCATGCTGACTTTTACATAACGTGCCAACTGAATGTGATGGTGTAATGATCTCCTGTTCTCTATGCAGAGCGATAGCTCAGCCGGTGTGTCTAAACAGATGGATGGATGATTGGGTGGGTGGATGGATAAAAAGGTTCTTCAAGCTAACGCGCACGGATAAGAAAGGCGGTCATCGATCAGCATGAGATGAGTGGAGGACACGTCCTCACCTGTGCCCAAGTGTGTGTCTAAGTGTGTATGTGTGTACAGATGAGCGCTCTTGCGGAAAAAAACGTCCAGATTCACCCTCAGATCGAGAACAAAAAAGGCTTATCATGCATTTCACTTTCTGTTGCGTGCAGATTGTTTTCTTTATCGTGAGTCGCTGAGGAAGAAACAAATCACTGTGACTGATGCCAGAAACATTTACTTTGGGAGAGCAAATTTTATGTTTGATTTTATATTGATTTTGTATTTCAGTTAGCTTTATTTTTCTATTGTTTTAGCATATTGAATTTGTCAGTTTGAGACTGTGCTATTTGTAAAAGTAAATGTTTTGACCTGTACAGTAAAAAAACAAAACAGAAATCTAGGTACACAGATAATTGTGAGTGTCCAGCATGCTGAATGATTTACTCGTGTGAACATGAGCTACTTTCCCATGATGCATCATTCCTCGTGCGGTCATTGCATCCACATCGTGCATCATGACGGTGTGATTTCGTGTTTGAGAGTGACGTGTTCTCACTTTACTGTGTCCCCTCAGTAGACAGCCTGTGCAGTTTTGTGAGAGTGGAGCATGTTTTTGGGGCTGTTTGCATAAATGTTGTTTAAAAAGGGAAAAAAAGGTGTGCGTGTGTATGTGCGTGCGTGTGTATCTGCGTGTGTATGTGCGCGTGCGTGTTTGTTTGTTTGACATGGAGTACATATGTATGTGTGATATGTACGGTTGATTTAGTTTTTCTTTGCGTTGAGGTTGTGAGTGTGGAAAAATCAATTTAAAAGAGCTTTATAAGAGGAGGAGTAAAGCAAGTGATTCTGACTGGGATTTTTGAATGAAGCATGGATTCTTGTGAGGTTTTGGTTAGAGTTTTTATTTATATATTTATTTATTTATTTCTAATCTAGGAGGCTGTCCCCGCCCCAGGAGTTTGCTAATGTATGTGCTGTATCAGAAAATTACTATTGAGTGTTGGCCAGCTTGTTTATATCCACCAAATAAAAGTGACTCTCTTTCTGTCTCTGCGCTCACCTTTTGTGAGAAAAATGTTTTCTTCAGGCACTTATTCAAAACTTGTCGTAGAGTTCAGTCTTCGTAGGAACCTCATCAAAGCTGATTTATTGTAAATTCTACATCAGGATTTAGATTAAAAAAACTCAAAACTGTATTTATTTGCTTGCAAAAATACACTCTACGAATATGAAATGCTGATATCTTCGCAAGCAATGACGGCACATCAGCATATTTTTACTGATGCTGTTCAAAGATTGATTATTAAGATTGTGCTAAATTTCTAAAATTAAGTGCAGTTGGTTGCAATTTGAAAAAATTTAATTCAATACAAATTTATTGTGTCAATGAACACGATCAACAATGAGATGGGGAAATCTCAAGATAGGACAATTATACCATTTATTACTTACTCAATGAAATATCAGCAACATTTATTTATGGCAATGTATGCAGTAACAACAGGTACAGGTTCAGGAGCCACATTGACATTTCAGATTTTACAAGCTGGGTCAGCACAAGATGCACACATGTCAAACATAAACAGAAAACAGAAAAAGCACTACAGTGTTCTTTTACTTACCTTTTAGTGGGAACAGTGTTGTGGATCGCCTATTTTTGCTAGTGCATCATAGTCTGCTGTCAGTTCTGACGTGGCAATCCACAGAACAGATGATTACGAATTCTGCAGCAATCTGCTTCGGCCGCATTAAAAAGATGAATAGGCCAGGTTTGGCCCGCCAGCCAAAGGGTACCCACTCTCTTTCTAGGCATCAGCGTCTTTTCAGGATACTGTCCAAGAACCTGTCGGCTCTGTCGGACAGCCAGTACCCAGCCATGGCCGCCACGGCTCCCATGAACATGGAGGTATAGACCAAATCTCCTTTGGCCGCCAACGTGGCCAGAGCACAGAGCACCACGCCGAAGAACATCTGCATCAGAACCTCCACCTCCTCCTCCTTCATGTCCTCAAAGAGACCTTTCTCCTCGCTGCCTGCGGAGGGCGTCAGAGTGCGGTGAGAAAAGTTTGCAGCGGTCCTTGGAGAAGGGCAGCTGAGAGATGAATGAGGAAAGACGCCACTTACCTGGAATCTGGTCCCTCACACACACACCGTCCACGCGGATGAAGCCGTCGGCACAGTCGCAGCTGAAGGAACCTCCAATGTTGGTGCAGATCTCACCCAGGCCGTGACAGGCCAGGACCTTCTCGCTGCATTCGTCGATATCTGGTGAAACAAAGTCTTTACAATCTGAGGAGCAGACAATCTGGAGGAGAAGATGAAGTTACCTAAGCACTTGGCCCCCGTCAGCCTGTAGCCGGGTGCACACTTCTTACAGCGAGCAGGACCACCGCCCATACAGCCCAAACAGGACGGGTCACAACCTGCAGATGCACAGTCAGGACACCGGAACATGTAGAGAGAACGTGAACATTACTGTGACTATGTTTAGTTAGCGGGGAGACATTTTGCTTTATTAATACCTTGTTGAGATAAAATAAAGAAACAGCTGAGTAAACAAGTACATTGGTAGATAAGGAGGAAAAGCACACACAACATATAAAGTCTCACAACAGATAGAATTAGTTTAGAATGGCTTTTTCTACACAGAAATGAATTATATAGTGGATATAAAGCATGATTGTGGAGGAAACACATACAGTTGATAGATATTCTTTGTATCTATTATATGACTCGGTCACCATTTATCTGCTGTCAAGTGTGATCATAAAGTTAGCAGGAATAATAATTTCTTCATCCACACACTGCTAAAGTGGTTATTTTTCTCTGATTTGAAATGCGAACGACTGACCTTTGCACTCATATGAGCCGTCTTTGTTTAAGCAGAATGTGTTGTGAGGACATTGGTCCTGCTCTGTGCCACACTCGTCCACGTCTGAGAAAGAGGAGGATGAAGACTGTGAACACACACTCCTGTTGCAAGTAACACCTCCACCATCTGTGTCCACCCCTGCGTACAGTACCTACACACATATTGTTGTGAAGCATCCATCCGGGTCTGCACCGCTCACACTGCTGGTCTCCAGGTCCTGCGCACACCTGGCAGTGCTCTGGACAACTGTCCACCACTGCCGGAGCCAGCAGCAGCACACACAGCTGGGTCCACCGCTCCATCTTCAGCACACACACACACACACGGACACACACACACACAAAACGAACACAGTGCGAATCTCAGAGAACAGATGGCCGTCCACATTAGGTAAACAAGGTGTGAGAACCCGCATGGTGCTTGCACACAGTGGAGGCCCCAGATCTGTCTCTCTACCTGTCTTACCTATCTGTCCATATATGCAGAATAAACACAGGATTACTCTTCATTTCAAATTATTTGTGTTCTTCCTTAGATTTCTGGTCTGTGCATTTCAATGAAAAAAAATCCAAATCCACTGCTGCACCTAAAACGACCAACTGGATAAAAAAACTGTAGCTGTGTATTATTGCAGACATGTCTTATTATCTGTCTCATTGCCTATGTGTTGCAGAATGAATTCACATTCTCAAAAAGTTATCATCCGCCATGTTCACACTAAAGTGACCACACCAAACTAAATAAAGTGAGAGAGCAAGAGGTTTTCTCACCGTATTTACGCTGATGTGTGCCTGTGTTGTTGAATAAGTTTAATAATCTTTCTGACTCTGCAGAAGCGACGGGCACACGCGTGTCTCGCCTTTGCGCGTCTCTGTCTCTGTGCGCTCGCTCACAGAAGCACGACGTCTCGCACGGGCGGTGCATGTGGAGGAACGCGCCTGTTCCACATCATCGCTTCAGCTCCGTTTGTCCGCAGTGGCCTCGGAGATGCTCTGAGCGCCGCGACACTGAATCGACTCACAGATGCGCCACTCAGAACACGCAGTCGGGATCGACCAATGAGAGGCCGAGACCCTCCCATCTCAAAAATATTCGTATTTATTTATAGACAAGCGTTGACAGACGTGTAGCACATGCACGGTCCAACTGTCGTTGGTTTGGCAGTAAAATCTTCTCATAAGAATAAAAATAAGAATAATTCTCAAATGATGTTTCAACACAAGAATTGTGGACAAGAAAAGGCAATAGTCCTCAAAATTATTCTTTTGTGATAGTTTTAAAGATAGCTTTGTCCTCTGATGTCACGTCATTCTCAAAAAACTTTGATTTAGAGGCTTTGTCTCCCTCTCTCTGATATCTCCCGGGCCTTCTGAGGTCGGCACCTCGTGCAGGTCCATTCTCCACCTCCGAAACCACCTCCAGAGGCCTGGCTGTTTGAGTCCCTCAGTCAAGACAGACAGCAATTCCGCAGTTTGGCTTGGAAGACAGAGCAGTGGAAGCCCCTGAAGAGCTTCAGGTAGGGTCACCTCCCTGCTGTGGGGCACTGCAGAGCGAGCGCTGAACCTCACCAGGAGGAATCGCTCCTCAGCTCTGTTTAGCTTCTTCTCTGCTTGGATCAGGTACAGGGAAGCTGCAAAGACATCGGAGTAAGGTGACCATCCTTGAGGGACGGTTTTGGCCTCCTTGGCCCATTCCTCTGTTCTCTCCAGGGTTCTGGAGGTCAGGACCAGCACCACCCGCCCTCCTTGGTTGTCCACCCTCAGCAGCTGAGCGTGCAGCCACAGCAGAGGCCCCATGGAGCACTGCTCCCTCCTGCTCCACTGGTCCACCGACACACTGAAGCCCTTGTTCAGGAGAAGGAAGCCCAGTTCACATATGGACTTCCACACAGTGGCGTCTATGTCCGGGGGGCTCAGCAGCACGACGTGACCTTTCCTGCCTACAACAGAGGACGGACAGAGGGACAAAAAGACGAGTGTGAGAGGCCTGGCTTGTTTCTGGGGTTCCTGCGGTTGAAGAGGAGCACTCACTCTGCACGAATCCGCGATGGTGGCAGAGCCTCATCCACCCTGCAAGAAGACCAGAGGAGCCTCAAAAACATGAGTGCTTTGTGTGTGCGTGTGTTTGTGTGTGTGTCTGCGTATTTTGATAGATGATAAGTTTGGGTCCTCTAATATGTGATGATGGTATTTGATATGCAGTGTTATTTAAATGCTGCTAGTCTGTAAATGAAAGCGATCGCTCTCAGCCTTACGTTTGCTTTTGTCTTTAAGGAGAAGGAATACCACAGCGGTCACGCACGCAAGCAGCACGATTGCCAGAACAACGAGAATCCTCCACCGCCTCCCGCCGGCTAAAAGGCAGAACACACCAGGCAAAAAGTGATGGGGGTCCTTATTAAAACACACACACACATCGAGTGGTGACACACTGATGGAGACTCACTGTTATCAAAACAAAATGGCCCCAACACTTTGTCCATCTCCGTTATTTTCACCTACAAAGACACACACACACACACACACACATCAGTGCATTGTTGGACACAACTGAGCATCTGAGAATTTCAGATTCACCATGAGACACGGATGGAGTTGAAGGTCGATGTTTTCAAACACTTGCACTGTCTCCTGAAAGAACAAAGTGAAAATTTCACCAAAATAGAGACAAAGTAGAAAAAAAATGCAATGACCTGGAAACTTGAAACCACGAAGTTTCAGACTTTGCTTCCTTACCCAGAGTCCTCTGCTGTTTTGTCTCCAGTCGCTCTTGGTCACTTGTTGTCTGAAACCCCTCAACATCTTGCAGCTGTTGTCAACTGCGGCCACACACGGCCACACCTCAGCCTCTATCCAGCAGGGGGCAGTCAAGTTCCACGACATCATGGCGCCGGCGTCACTCAGCTGACCTTTGGCCAGGGACACTGACAGGTTCTTCCATATGTTCCACTGGAAGATATCTGGGTGCAAGAGCGACAGGTGTTAATGTAACACTGAGGGAGCTCAGGGCCGAGTGAGAGCTCCTCACCGCTTTGGTTGACGAAGGGACAAGTTCGAGAGCGGTGGTCTCCGTCACTCCACCAGACCTTCATGACAAACATGGAAACACACACAACCCCTAGTTGGACACCACCACAATCACAAGATGGCCTTTCCAGATGCTCTGACACCATCAGCTGCTTCTGTCTGTGGAAGTTCTCAGACGTCCAGCCTCGTTTATCAACTGTGCGTACGAACTTTCCCACGCAAAGTAAGTAATTTACCAACATAGGCACTTGCGCATAGAAACGGGTGAAAATTAAAGCAAAACTCTGACCATCTAGTGGTAGAGCAGTGAAACTACAAATAGAACCCATCCAGAGTGGTCATCGATGCTAGTGTAAGCTAATCTGCAAAACAGCAGCACGTACACACAAACGCTGTTATTGACGTTGATTTAGACGTGATCTGACTTGATTGGCTGCGTAACTTGATATGTGGGAACTAGAGATGTCCGATAATATCGGTGGGCTGATATTATCGGCCCGATATTAGCATGAAAATGTAATATCGGTATCAGACTTTTTTTTTTTTTGCTTTAAATCCGATAAAATAATGCTAAAATAATGCTAATTACATCGAAATAGTGCCTATGCGCTCCTGATGCGTTTATCGGCGCAGATATGATGACCTCATCAAGCTGCGTCTTGAAGCGTATAAACAAGCGTGGACGGCTGCAGTAACAAACTCGCTCGCTCGCTGATATCGGTATCGGAAATTGAGAGTTGGACAATATCGGCATATCGGATATCGGCAAAAAAGCCAATATCGGACATCCGTAGTGGGAACAAGTGGTGTGCGATATTGCATATTTTAGTACTGATCCAATACTAAGTAAATGCGGGTCAGTGTCGATGATAACGACGTGAAAAGGGGGTCTTTCCTCACCTCTGTTGCTAATGGAGGCTGTGTTGGGTCTCTGCGTTTATCTTATAGAATTTGAATGTTTAAATGATGAGGAGCTCTACCTGCTCCATCTTGGAAAGCGCCTTGAGATAACTTCTGTTCTGTTTTAGCACTTCACAGACTGAATTGAGTTGAACTGAACTGAGTTGAAGCCACTCGGCCTGCCTGATCGCACAATGTTGTCATCTTAGCCATGTCCTGCATTTCTTGACAATAACACAGCAGTCTACACTAGAGTAACAACCAAAATAGTCCCGGTGAAACTGTACCTGGAGACACGTGCAGGTGGTCAGCTCATAAAATGGGATGGTCCTCTCATGAAGCAGCTGCAGTATACACGGGTAGTGCAGACACAATGGCCATTAGTGTCCACAGAAAATACAACTGGTCCAAAATCCAGGTTGATGAAACACTGACCTGACACCTCCCTTTCTTCTCATACTGCAGACACACAAAGGACTGAGTGCTGTTGTTCTTGCTGGATACCTGCAGCTCCACCTGGCTGGACCTCCGGTTCAGCACAGTGCTGATAGTGGGGACTAATGAGAAGATATTTAAACTATGGATCCTGGATACACTCAACAGGACGTGTGTATCGCTCCCGGTAGTGATGTTGCTCACCATCACACTCTTCAACACGTCCATGCACCTGCAAAGAACACACTGTGCACAAGGACACACACACATACACACACATTCAGGCAGAGACAGTGGAACGGTTCAGTTTTTGTCCGCTAAGACAACTGACAATGTACACAGAGACACACACACGGTACCTTCAGCCAAAGAAGGGACTGAGATCTGATGTTGCGATTGCTCAGAGAGATGAAGAAACACGATGCTGCCGTATGAGACGCCCACAGGTTTGAAGACCACCACAGACACCTGGAGAAAGAGAGACGGAGAGAAAGAGCCAGAGGCAGAAAAGTGGAGAGAGAGACTTGAGGAGACTGAGGAACTGGAGACAAGCTGAAGATTGCCGCGCAATTTTTGATCAGCAAATATTACTGGAAGAGGTTGGCACTCTTTAGGGGTACACGTTGCATTGCTAGAACAATAACACTCAGTCCATGGTGTTCAGTTTGTTGAATATATCACACTGATTAGGTACAATGAGTACCAGTAGTACACATGATAACAATACGTGCACTCTTAGTAATGCTTTTTTTGGCAGGCAAAGGAGGATCCAAATAAATCAATGGGCACATGGTACCTGGGACATATTTTGCTGTTCCAGAGCTTCTGGGGTCACAGTGAACTGCACCTTCCTGCACAGAGGCAAGATGGCTGCCGTGCCATAACAGAAGGTGAGAGACCCTGGGAGACAAAAAGACAGAGCAGGGGAAGAAACTTAATCTGTGAGCGTGTCTCAGTCAGCTGTTCTCACGGCTCTCATTTCAAAGGGACAGTGAAAAGGTGTAAGGTTTGCCCTGTGTGTGTATGGAGTTGTGTTGGGGATTCCGTGGCAAGTACACAATATTTTGATTTAAATGTCACTTTTTGCAGTGTTGCAGTCAGTTACAGTATGATTTCAGGACTTGAATTATACAATTGTGTGTCATTAGAAAGTCTTAATGAACAGTCAATATCTGTGAGGGATGACAGTCTCCCTTTGTGATAAAGAAAGCTTTTTAAATTGTGGTTTCACGATGGACATGCTGCACACCTCTCTGAGTGTTGGGGACGTCCTCGTGTTTGTCTTGGGTTCCTTGGATGGGATGAAGGTGTAGCTGCACATCAATCAGCAGGCACAGCGAACACTGAGCTTCATCCTGGCAGCACAGGCTGACCTTTGCCGTGACCCCTGCCACATGTGCAGCCTGAACCCGTGCGCCGCTCAGGGACGGCTCACTCCTCACCGAGCAGTCTGACAGGCTCTGGACCAAACGCAAGCAGTGTGGATGTTTGTGTTGGGGGGTGTGTCCTTAGATTACAATTAGCGATACCGCTACTTTGCAAACACCGCCACCACCCTTTGCTCGCTTGTATTTCACAGAGGAGTGAACATTACAATATTCAGTTATAGAGGAAATGATAAGAGCACAGAGCTGTCTCAGGAAATTAAAAATAGCAAACTGGTAGGAGAAAGTTTGTACTTGAGCTTTTTCGTGTACCTGAGAGCAAAAAACATCTTGTCCTCCATATTTGACAGTTTCCAAACTGAACACTGCCAGATTGCCCAGCGTCAGTACGATATATCCGAGGGATCGTCCACAAAATGCCATTGTACTCTGGGATCCTCCAGCATGAAGCAAATCCTATAGAGGGTCAAACATCTCCCCCCTCATGATGGAGCTTTATGGAGCGATTGATGATGAACCCTGATGAAAAAAAGAACAGTTTTGGCACTGTGACAAATCAGTCAAGACAAGACAAGACATCAGGGTTGAAGTGAGTGTGAGATGAACTGACTAAACTGATTGATCTGAATGATTAATGAGGGTTATGAATTGCATTGCTTTTGAATTTAATTAGAAATATTATTGATGGTTTTTCTCAATTGTTGGAGTTGAGCACAAAAAAAGTAAATTTGACGGAAATTGTTGAAAATCTGTTGGAGTGAATACATGTTGTTAATGTACATATGTTGTAAGAGAAGTGAACTGCCAGCTTGTTCAGTTGTAGGAGGTTTGGTGGTACATTTCCTATTCCTCCAAACTGTTACTTTGAACCTGGGAACTGTTCCAGTAGTCGCTAGAATAGTACCTGTCCTACAGTGACGCAAGTGTTACATAGATCACACACAACCCCCCACACAGACACACACACACACACACACAGACATAATGTTGTACTCACCAATGCGGCCGTTCCTCAGGTGTACGTGTTTTTTGTTTCTGCTCTTTTCCAAAGAAAACTGAAGTAAAAGTGGGAAGTCAGAAGGTGACTGTGACTGTGAGAGTGCCCTCTGCTCCCTCCGTCCCTTCTCTGTCTGGGCACCTCCCACTCCCACTCCCTCTCTCTGTCTCTCCACTCAAGACGGTCCTCGCTCGCCTGCGTTCTTGGTTTTGTTTTGATAATCTTACATACATGTTTCCTCTCAGGTAAAGAGGGTTTGCCGTGTTTTCTGACAGCAGATCTTGTGATTTGCGTGAATTTACCTCTCTTTGCAAATGTTGTGTGTTTGTGTGTCACAAGGCCACATATCTGTAAAAGTAAGTCATTAACAGAGAGTGCTGCTAGGCAACACTTTCACACAGCACAGTACAGCACAGCACAGCACACTACAGTACAGTGCAGTACACACCCAGTGAACCAGTTAGTCCACATTACTGACTTGGAAAGTGGAAACCAGAAATAACCATCCACGCAACACTTGAAACACACACACACACACACACACACACACACACACACACACACACACACACACACACACTCACTCACTCACACACACACACACAAAGTGGTGAATTGTTCAGCCGCATGACGCTGTGAGGGAAAATCAAGTCAGTCTGAGACAAGGTGTGAACAATGGCAACAAAAAGAATGTTACAGGACAAACGGATCTGATATCACTGGTTTGTCTGCATTTTTCTTTGTTTCTTTCACCCTGTCTCAGCATCTGACAGGAGTGAATTCCCTCAACGTGGTCATCTTGATTAGACATCATCACAAATTACAGTGAAAAATCTGTGTGTTTGGCGAAATCTGTATTTGGGTGAAAATTTGTCATAATGTGATTATTAGACAATATCAGAAATGCTTTAGAATAATCTGGGGATAATCATTGAAATAGCTGTAAAATGTCACATATTAGTGCATTTTCTTGTCCAGTGAATGCGTAAGAGTGCGATTTATCAGTGTTATAATGTCTGAATGTTATGTGAACTTGAAGTGAATGACAGAATATGAACACCGCCCCTGTCACAAAAAAATCCCAAACAAATTTGAAGATATGTGCTTCATAGTGCTGATCCAAATCTTTATTTTTTCAGTTGTAGATATTTTCTAGCCATGTTTTTTGAGACGGTTGAGCACTGTTAGGATACTATGAAATCTTGCGGCTCGCTCTGCAGAGCCGATTGAGCCGAGGTCAGCCAGCAGTCTTGTGGAGGCGCAGAGCTGATGCTGAAGTCCATCACCACATCCCTGCAGATAAAAGATGACAAGGAAAGGGAATTAATACTGAACACTTAATAGTAATCTCGCCTAGGGCACTAAATTAGGTAGAGCCGGCCCTGGACGTAATGTTTGTTTTACATCAACTCACCTGCTAGCATCAATCATCTGACCGTTGACCCTGAGCTTGTGCATTTGTGGGAATTCCTCGGAATGCAGTGGCATCAGCGCTATAATCAGAGGGTAAAAGTCAGACCTGATTAGAGCTCTTATCTGTTTTAACACACGCAGCCATACAGCGTCACGGATCACAGACCCTCATCTGCGTAAACACACCTAGGAGTCCTTGGATGTGGTCTCCTGAAGGCCACTGTCGCAGGACAGGCCACAAGAAAGTCTGCCCCTCTTTGTGATGGACCAGCAGGACCATACGCGTGTCTCCATCGGACACGTTAATTTCGTTGTGCCTTGAAACGATGCTGACTCTGGGGTGTGAAGTCAAAAGGGCTCAAGTGTGAACACAATCTGAGGCGTTTTAGCAGGATGAACCCAACTGCCGAAATAAACAGGTCACCTTCCAACTGCGAGGATGTCCTGGACAGGATAGGTGGTCTGGTTCTGTCCCTCCTGCACAGTGATCCTCGTGGGACTGATCTGGATCGTCATGGAGCCACCCTGACGGACGATGATGTTACTGAAGCCTTCTGCTGCCGAATGGAGGTCGCCGCTGACCCAGAACTCTACAGTAAAGGGGAGGACGCAAGTGAGCCGACAGAGGTGGAGGAGACAGAGGTGGAGGACAGGCGTGTCTGTGGGCGACTGTGTGTGGAAAACAGCGACCTCTGCTGGGATTGCCAAGGAGTTTCAGCTGCTGAGCTCCAGCCATATCGAAACAGAGCGGCATGCTGTGATTGACAGATCTGCGCAAAAACCTGTGCACAGGCCCTGCACAAAAGGAGAGCGGACAGGTTACGTGAGGACAGGAGGGACAGGGGATGATTAAAAATCTATTTGGTTTGAACTCTAGGAGGCATTGTGGGTGTTCTGCAACAACAGAGTTCAGACATGGTCCTACTGTGCATGGTCCTACCAGGGGCAGATCGGGTTGAGCAGTGGAGGATGGTAGTACCTCAACGGCTACGTCATAAACGTCATCATAATCAGGGGCAGCAGCTGCTGATAGTTGGAGAGAGGAGATAAGTTGGGTTCGAGGAGGAGAGATATGACTAAACACTGCTGAGTTCCCACCGCCATCGCTCTCTGACTGTCTCAGTTTCTTGTCAGACAGATTTCTTGAACGTAGATGGTGACAGGGCAAGAAACCATACAAACATATTATCTGTGTTTAGATTTTGTGTTCTTAATCACGTTGACGTTGTTGAACAACGTGATGATCATTATTATTATTATTCAGATCATATTTGTTGTTTTACATGATCTTATCTTAAAAGGATTCCGTTCAAACTGTAATTGGTGTGATGCAATTACATCTCTACCATGCCCCTTAACTATTTATCTGACTCTTGTGGGGTTTTTTTTTTTTTTTTTTTAACAATAAGACAGTTTTATCATAGTTCTTTTAGGGTTAAGTTATTCTAGGTCTCTGTCTGTAACTCTATCTAAGAAGTCGCCATGAGATAACATCGGTGTCAGGGTCCCCTGAGAAAGGAGCATTCTGGCGACCCCTGCTGGACCGGGACGCACTGCTCCCGATGTGCAGGTGCCCTGGGCTCCGCCCATGCCCTGTTTTGGACTTCCTTTTCTTGTTGTCTTCAACGCATCATCTGGACCCACACATGCGGCCTATTAGCGATCGCTCGATGGTGTATTTAAAGATGGCTACGGCTTCAGTCTGTGTCTGGCTGTTATACTACCTGTTGTGTATCTGCCTGAGTATCTGCCTGTCTTACTACTCCGTGAGTCATTGAATCTTGCCTGTTTTCGACCTGAGTCTTTGCCTGCTGTTTTTTGGATTGTCTGCATTTGCCTATCTGCCCGCTCTGGTGTTTTGACCCTTCCTGTTTGTACTCGTCTTTTGGATTTCTGGAATTAAATACTCCTCCCGCATCGCACTTTGCTGGTCCTGCGTTTGACTCCGGCCTGATCCCTGACAATCTGTGAGATTTAGCGCGATACAAATAAAACTGAATTGAATTGAATTTATCTGGCTACTAAGGGTTTTTTAACACTTATATGTAGTGTTATTTTGGCGCTTTTACTTGTTTATGTGATCGTGGTTATGTTTTTCTCTGAGGATTCTTGTGCAAACCCCTCTTCTGATGAGAAGAAATCACCCCTGTCTCACAGTGACTAGAGCATCTGTAGCCAAGGACATAATGCTAAGACTCCTCTAATAATAGATACAGGTAACTAAGCACATTTGAATCCCCGTTCATGCACTGGAACCTCACAGTAACGAGTAGATGTGATATTTGAAAACCAGAACGGGCTGGACTAATATGTCAGGGATCTCTGTGTAGTACCTTACCTGAAATTCCCACACCAGTGTGCATAAAATCGAACATCATTGGTGGTGCAAAGCCTGCGTGCGAACATATACACACACACGCACACACACGATGCATTATTAGAAATTTCATTTCTATTTTCTTTCAATTAATTTTCAGCTGAGGCAAGTTTCTATGCAAAAGTGTTTCCTGTTGTAGGTCATTCTATTCTATGTTCTTTGCTCATCCCCGCATCTCCCATCCATTCATCCATTCATTCACTCGTTTGTTCACCCAAGTTATGTTTTCTACATATTTAGTAAATGTTAATAATATATACTGACAGTTCACTCTTACCATATTGACAAAGCTGATGCATCCATGTGCTTAAGACCCATGTATGCTAGTAGAATAACAAGTGTACCTCTTCGCGTACCGATGTGTCTGTGTCTCGGGGCAGAGGGACCGTGCTTGGCCTGCAGTGACCAGTGCGTAACACCTGCAGCACCTGGAGGACCTTGACGACCTGGAGGACCTGGAGGACCTTGAGGGGCTGCAAGACCTGGAACACCTGGACTACCGTAAAACCTGTTCAGCGTTGGTGGCACATGTTTCCCGTCCTCTTTGGGTTTGTGGAGCACCTCAGTGTTCTCTCCGGGAGGCTTGGTGACCACCATGGAAGTGAGAGGTGTAACAAAGTTGTACTTTAAAGAGAGCTCCAGGGCTTCTTTCTTCACCTTCTCCTTCTCCTCTCCGGTTAACTTTAGCCTGTTTTGAAATGGATGATTTGAATTAATAATAATTGTGATGCTTGTATCTAACCATTACGTACAGTACATACAAACTATTTATCGTACATAATGTACATTGCACATTGTTCTACGTTGGATGATCATTCTAATTATCATCTCTTATTTTCCACATTCCAAACAAAGTTCCTTTTTCTTCTCAGAAGCAAGAAGCATATCTTGACTCACTCTTTGTCCAGAAGCTGTTTCACTGTGAGATATGCCCAAACCCTTTGGACGTAGTGATCAGCGGTAGATTCAGACGTTTTCATCGTGGAGTTGTCCTCTGCAATGATCATCTTCCTGTGTCTCTGCGTTGATGATCATTTTTTAGATTGTTTTATTCCCTTATCATTACTTATTCATGTAGCTGCACACTGAGAGTACTTTAAGAACACTGCGGCACACTGCTCACCGAGATGGCGACCACCTGCGGAGAAAAGGTCTCAATATCGTTGTCGGTGATCTGTCCGGCCACCACGATCTCTGAGCCATTGTAGTAGTGGCTGAAGCTGGTCTGAGTGAGATTGGTTCCACCGGTGTAGCTCATTGTCACATCTATCAGCAGGGGCGTGGCCACTTCTTCATAAAAGCCCTACAGCCAAAAAAATAGAGGTTGCAGAAAGTTGTGTGTTCAATCATATGGTCCAGAATGTTCTCCCTGAGGAAAGCACTGACACTCATATACTGTAATGACGATGATATAACAGAAGTATTCCCTCTAAGATAAACAAGCAGAAATCCTCAAAACCCAAATCGAATTCAAAATCGTTTTTCTGATACCTTCAGTTGTAGATTAGCGTCCGAGTCTTCGTAGATGCGTCGAGCTGTGCCGCTGTTTTCCAGTGCCATCGACTCCAGGAAGTCAAAGTCCACATCAAAACCAAACCCAAGGCAGTAGAGTGGGAATTTCTTGTTAATTGCTTCTCTAACGTTGGCCCGAATCATACCACGATCAGTAACACCTGAAACACACACATAAACCAGTACCTATAAACAAGTACCTGTAGCGTCTGTATTGTTGGTCTGTGTGTACTGTTGATGCCTGTGGTATGTGTCTTGTTGGTACTTTGGGTATTTGTGTCCTGTTGGTGCCTTTGCATTTTTGTTTGCGTTTGTGTCTTGTTGGTACCTGTGGTGGGGTCTCCATCAGTGAGGAGGATGAGGATGGAAGCTGCACCTTCTCTGGGATGGTTGTTTAGCATCCTTGCGCCCTCCAGCACAGCGCCGTTGATGTCGGTGGCTGAAAAGAGACGAGTTTCATTTAACCACCACACACGTTGTCATTGTTCTGAGGCTTTGAGGGCGACCCAAACCTCCTCTCTGTTCAATGAAACGGGCGAACTCCTTGGCGGCGTTCAAGTTGGCTTCGTTGGCCTGCAGAAGTTCGTGCCTCCAGGGCGAAATTTGGCTGTCAAAGGTGATGAGACCGAAGTTGTCATCTTCTGATAGGTCTCCCAAAATATGGACCAAGGCGATGCGGGTCTGATGACATGATGAAGTGACGATCTTCACAAAAATGCTCTGGACAGACTCTCCTCACAGCCTTCAGACAGTCCCTACCTGCCGTATTTTGGTGCCGTGCATGGAGCCACTGCGATCGATGACAAAGACCACGTTCTTGGGTATGCGAGGGAGACTGACGGGAGCAAAGTGATGCACAAAATACCCATTTGACTCCTGCAGAGGAAGACGACGGAAGAGTGCGTGGTGAGTGAGACAGAGTGAGACCCTTCATGGGTTGTAAGGGTGGGTTGTAGGCGTGTCCTGGGCTGGTATGGCGTTACCTTAATGTCGCCTAGCATGTTGTCCCTCTTCACGTCATAAACAATAACCAGATCTCCATTCATGCCCTGTTCCCCACAGGAGTCGCACTGCTTTTGTTGGTCCTCCGTTGGGTAGAAGTGCACCCATGCCTAGAAGAAAAAGAGGGCGACAGGTAAGATGGCAGTTTCTTACAATTTCTTTGATATGAGTTGAATTTCTATCTAAAGGCATGTACAGTATATTGTTGGTGTACCATGCAGATGAATGAAAAAGTCTTATTTCCAAAATTCATGAATGTCATACACGGCGTCCCCTTGGTCGATGTGTAGGTGGTTACATGGTGGTGATGAGTGTGAGTCGTGCACAGGTGTGTGTATCTCTACCTGTTTGTCAGAAACAGTGGTGGTGATGGCTTTGGCCAAGGCCTTGGTACTCAAGCCACCTTTCACCTCCAGGAAATTGATGCCGGCATTCTCATTGATGTGGACATCAATCTGGTGTGGTGGAGCAAAAACACAGAGGGTCTGACATGGCCTGGAAGGGTTACCAGCTGATCGAAGAAGCGAACATCTCACCTTGAAGTCTCTAACGGCCTGCAGGGGTCGAGCATGGATCTGCAGCTCATACTTGCCCAGCCTGCGTCTGAGCAGCTCCTCATATGTGAGCTCAAAGGTCACCTTGTTGTGCGCAGCCACGGTCACTGAGGTCTTAAACTCCTCCAGAGTCCTGCCCACAGAACTGCAGCACACAGGCAGAGGTCAATGCACCATAGCAAACAAACTAGACTTGCTGGTTTTGATTAGAAAGTTGAATCTGGTGGGTTGAGATGTAATTTGCTATTTTGTTTTGTTTGATTCAACAGTGTTAATCAATGTGAGGTGGTTAGCCTGTACTTCCTTTCATGATTGACAACACATGGCGAGAAGGACCAATGTATGACATCATCACCATGGCCTGAAGCGTGCCACACACTGATCCATACACACACCTAACGATGCCCGCGCTCTCCCCGCGGGCCACAGCGCTGGCGTACTGCTGCTGGGCCTCCTCCTTCACCTTCACCACGCCATCATACATCTGCCCATCCATATGCCTACAGAGAGGTCAGAGGTGATTGACTGGAAACCAACAGAGGTCAGAGGTCGGTGGGCGTCACCTACATTCTGAACCGTGTGATGAAAGCATTCTTTGGAATTCGGACGTGGAACTCTATCTCCTTGGATTCGTCCATGCGGTTGACCACCCGGCTGGTGATGACGGTGGTGGCGTATCGTCCAGTCACGGTGGAGTTAACATGGAAACTGTAGATGTCCCAGTCATCCTGGGGGAGAAAGCACAGAAAACCACGGCTCACAGCAGCTTTGTTGATCTTATTGACTGGTGAGCAGCTGACCAAAGATCAGACAGCAGCAGTGGAAAAACAAGGCGATCCGAGTGCAAAAACGCAGTTCATTACCCTTTTCGCTGTGGATTCACACACACACACACACAGACACGCACAACACAAAATGCGTTTTTCAGTGGCAAAATTCTACCACCGCCATGCTTTTACTTCTGACCATTTTTACCCCGTCTCCTTTCAGGTCCCATGCGTTATCCCGGGGGTATTCAAGGTTGACGTCATGTCAAGCTCAGGAACATCTGTAAGGATGCTTCAGTTCTAGTGGAGTAGCCCACTCTTACCTTGTTCGGTAGTGTGATGACCAAAGCCAGCAGAAGGCTGAACACGGCAGCTCGGACCACCGATCTCTCCATCTCTGAACCCCTGAGTGAAGCCCGGGCACGTGGGCTGCGTCTTTATAGCTCAGGCAGACAAGGACGGAGCCCGAGTGTACATAGCTTTATCACAATTGCATCACGTACAAACACGCCCCCGACCACGCACATTGATTTTCAGGATTAAGCTTGCATTCGTCCACCAACATGCACACACACACACACACACACACACACACACTCTGCAGTCCCACTTTGGTTGGTACAGAGGTACAATTTTGTACAGAGGTTCAAAGAAAGAGACAAAACTCCAAAAGCAGCAGAGTTTCAAGCCAAAAGTAATTTATTTTTTCTGCTTTCAGATCTGTACAGCTCATATGAAAGATCACTGGGGAAGTGGACGTGAGGGTGCAAGGCAAAAAGCGATCATACACAGCTACAGCATCAAGCTGTGATGGGCTCAAAGAGGGACGGGGCTTATTTGAGGAAGTACAATGATGGTGCTGCTTTGCGTGATGAAATTCAAAAGGAAGTCCCAAATATATAATTTAGACAAGATGTCCTCTCCTGAACAAGGTACCACGCTAAAGACTCTGATGGTAAATTCAAAGAGGTGCCTTCTTGCAGTGGCTGGATTGTAGCAGCCGCACAAAGTTGGCTCTTTAGGGTGTTCACACTTAACTCAACATGCTTCTCCAGTTGATATGAATCAAAGATGCTTCGTGTTCTGAGGGACTGCAGGGGAGTCTTGAAACATCCTCAAAAACTGATCGAGGCAAGCTGCTACAACTCAACCTCTGCTTGAATGCTCAGACCTGTCTCTGTCTTTCATGGTACCTTCTTGAGTACCAGTGCTGGACCCCTAAGGGCATGTCTAAACATTGTCTCAGATGGGCTGTCTGGATGTTTTGACACTCAAAATGTGTCGATGTCTGTGGAACTTTGTGTGATCTTCAACTGCCAATGTCTGTTCAAACCAATCTACAGCATGTCGCAAATAACCAAGCAAAGATACTGCCTTCAATTTGATTCACAGCTTCTTCTGGAGACCTGCTAACCGGTCAGCTCATCATCTTGACATTCAAATACAGACACACACACACGCACGCACACGCACACACAAAGCTTAAGATCTGCAAAGGCAAACGATATGTAAAGCAGTAGGTTCAGTCCGAGTGAGTGGGAGTTTGAGAGGGTTTGTATGTCGAGGCCTTCGGCCCTCCTCATCATCATGTCTCCGTGTGTCCGTGCAGACTGTGGCAGCGCACACACCCAATCAAATCGCTTCCATGAACCAGATACTGTGTAAACCGGTCCAGCCAGGGACAAGATACACCATGTGTTGTAGGACAGGCCAGAGCAATTGTCTAACTAAGACAAAACAATACACATTCATTGTCAAATTTGCGCGGAAGCAAAAGCAGGACCTTCGGTAGAATGATCTGTGTGTGTGAAACTGCAGTTCAAGGCACTCTCACAGGTAGGCTGACCTGAAGATAAAGTTCAAGTTCTTCCACATTCTCCAGTTATCTATTGCAAGCGTTTTGTGCCGAGAGAGGTGGTGCCATGTGACGCCATGATGGTGAGATACACAACTGTAGCTACGGCACCTAGCCACACTTAGCCGGTGTTTTCTGTGCAAACACATGGGAGCTCTGTACAGTTTATACACACCCAGCAGCTCATCTCAGCCACACTAAATGTTAATATCAGTCCAGCACAAGGTGTTGATGAGGTGCATGAATAAGTAACATGAAAAATGTTGGCTTATGGTGCAGTTTTGCATTTCGTTTCCTTGCATTGAAGCCAAATGTGCGCTAATATAGACGCGTCAGTGATACGGACCAGTGTTATGGTGCATATTAAGCCAGTGATGTATAAAGGCCAGAGGGGAGATATGTACATATGTTTACATACAGTACACACATGCTGACTTATACTTATGTACAGTGCTTGTACGTACGATTGGCTTGCGCTATATTGAGATTTGTTTTTGGTTACAGAATTGGAAGACGCGGTATTGCTCCACTTCATAGAGAACTCTCTTTGGGCTGAGGAGGCTGCTGAGGTGGACAGTCAATGAGCGCAGTGAACCCAGAGGCGAGAGGGGATAGCGCCCCCGCAGGCAAGTGGTGTGAGGAGGGAGGCGGGGAGTCTCGACACAGAGCAGCAGCAGCAGCAGCAGCGGAGTGAACGTGAGTGCGAGAGCCGGGGGGGGAGTTGCTCTTCATCGCTGGTCCACGTTGAAGACCGCAGTCGTCCAGACCTCCAATGTTGAACGATGGAGTGAACTGTGAGTCAGAAATAAGCTAGATTTACTCTGAAGTTTGGTTGGAGCAGGCGTCCACATATTTTCACAGGGAACCACGAGTGCAAAAATACAGGCAAAAATAACAAAAATCAATCTTTTCAAATTTTCCAAAGAATACTCACAAAGCTTATTGCCACCCACCTCAAACTCACCTCTGTATTGTTGAACAGTGTGTGGTGTGCATGTGGCGTGATCCGATCTCTCAGCATCTCCCCGCTGATGCACAGGGAGTTGGTGCGAGGCCTGCGGGTGACGATGAGAATCTCTTGCGCCCAGTCGTCCATCAGCCTCTGCAGGTCCTCGGACAGGTTTGTGTCTTTGCCGCCGGGGCTGCTGCTGCTGCGGCCGCCCGTCTTGTTGTTGCTGTTGTTGGCCTGAGCTTGAGCCAGTCCCATCACGGGCTGGTGGGGAGGAGGTGTGGTGCTCCCCGGGGGCTGCTGGGGGTGATTGAAAGCTCCAGATCCTGTGAGGAACACGCACGCACAAAGACGAAGACAACAAACATGAGACTGTGCCAGGCTTTTTTCCGCTAGCAACTAAGGGGGCAGTACATACGGCTGCCGCGCTCTTTGCCCAGGCAAAGCCGCTTCAGGGTCGACCCTGGGAGACAAAAAAAGGACACACACACAACCGTGAACTTCAGAGCGTGATACAAAAGTTGGCGAGTAGATGGAAGCGACTCAAGCGTGTCAAAGCAAAACATGCAGGTTGTCGGGGCAGGCAATGGACACAGAGAGAGCAAGGCCATGAGAGCAGGGCCATGAGAGCAGGGCCATGCAGAAGTCTGACGCCAGGTGAGAAGAAGCCATGGAGTCGTCAGAGTTGCATGGAAATCATAAAGACACGTGACATGAAAATCTCACTCAAAAGAGCAGAAATAAATATTAAATATATATACTGTATATAATAAATTAAATAATAATAATATTAAATTAAATTAAATTGAATTGAATTGAATTGAATTGAATTGAATTGAATTAAATTAAATTAAATATCCAAAACCTAAGACATCTGCTGGCAAAGCATTCAGCCGTATGTAACACAACAAATCTGTCTTACATAATTCATACTTGATCATGCAACTGAGGGAATATTTTCCACTGAGTAATATAATAGTAACATGAGAAATTAGGAACATTAGTAGAGGTAATGGCGTTAAGCAAAGATCGATCAATAACACCTAATATTGGAGTAAATGTTCTAAAATGTAATTAAATCAATTAAATCCTAAATATTACATTTTGACCGTAACTCCCAGCATAGCCATGTATGCCGATATCACCAAATCTGTTAATTCTGCATAAAGATCTGCACATCCCTGCTTCCAAACTGGAATTTCAACATGTGAAATTGAAAACAGTGTAGCATTTGTTCATAATAACAAAAGGCGACACAAACAAAATGTGCTGAATCAGTGAACACAAACAAGGGTCTGAACTGGGCGATGACAACGATGGGTAATGAAAGACAACAGAAAAAGCAGCAGTGTCTTAGGAGAGAAGATACAAACAGATGGACAAAGACACGGGCCCACTGAGAAATCTAGCTCGTGGCTTGCTACTTGACTTATAGCCGGCTCGCTCAGACAGTTGTGGGTGATTAGACCAGCCTGCAGAGGAGTATAATCACAGAGGGAAGAGGACACCAGAATAAGAACAGCACAATTTGTCTACATACACGTGGCATGCACACACGCACGCACACACACTCACTCACACACACATACACACCAGCAGGTGGCCTCAAGACAACACTACAGACCAGCGTTTGGTCTTCATTCCAAAGGGAATCTCTGATTACCAGGGATTACAGCGTAGAACATATTTTTGACTGAAAAAATATTTTTGCCTGGTAAAGCTCTATTTATTTACACACCAGCATTCAGCAATTCCGCATTCTTTTGTGTGTGTGTGTGTGTGTGTGTGTGTGTTGCTGTTCATCACCTCGAGGGGGCGGGCCTTGCGTGCCAGAGCCGTCTCCCTGCAGCCCGGTGTAAATATTGTCAGAGGACAGCGAACCCTTGAGGGAACAGGGCTGCTGGGTTTGCACGGGGTCTGAGGTGGAGCTGGGCAGGTGGCTGGTGCCCGAGCGCGCCCGGGTCTGACTGGGGACAGAAGCTTTGGCTGGAGAGCCATTCAGACTCACCGTGGGCTCAGCCGTGCCTGTGAAATGACGAAGCGCTCATTTCTGCTGCAAAGATAGCGTGTTTGTGGACATAGCGTGTTTGTGGGTGCAGGGAGACTCACTACATTTGTTGGAGTCGCTGCTTCTTTTGACATTTCTGAACTGCTGCACCAAGGGGCTGAGAAGTTTGCCGGCCTTCAGCTTGTGCCTGCTGGACTTCTTTCTCCTGCCAGCAGGTGGTGCTACGTGTGACAGACCCAGGCCAGGCGGAGGAACTTTGCCAAGCCTGCGATACAGGAGCTCCACCTCGCCCCGCTGATTGGCCTGAAGCTCTGAGATCTCCCTCAGGTGTCTGAGGAGGCAAAGGGAAGAACGAAAGGTCAAACATGATCATTCATCACGTGACCGAAAACATTCAGACTGTGCCTCACTTCTCTCGCAGCCTCTGCAACTCTCTCTTCATGTCTGACTCCTCCATTTCAGAGTCATTGTCGCTGCTGGCGTAGGCAGAGCCGTGCACTCCGCCGTGTCGGCCGGGCGAATCCGAGCTCTGCACGCTGCTGCTGCGTCCAGATCGGCGCAGAAACGCCACGGCCCTCTTCATGAGGTCGCTCCCCCTGCGGTCCACGCGGACGTGTTGGGTCGGCGTGGAAGAGACGACCTTGGCGGGGCTACTCTCTGCCGAGTCGGAGGAGAGGAAGCGAGCGTGGACCGTCACATCCACTGGGATGGAAGTGGAGGTGAGGGCACGGGGCAAAGAGCCACGTTTGGCCATGGAGGGGGGCGTATCAAGGTAGAAGTCAGGCGGGGCGGAGTAGCGGCTGCAGCGCGTCCTCTGTGTCATGTCGTCTTCCGTGCTTATTACTGAGAATCGTCCGATGGTGGTGGAGGCAGCTAAAGACTCAGTCATGGCCATGTGCAGGTGGTCTTCCTCGTGACCGGTGGTGTTGGCTGGAGAAGTGGCGCCGCTCCAGCTCTGTAGAGTCAAATCTTGTCTAGCGGCCAATTCGGGGGGAACAGAGATGATCTATGGCAACCAAAACATAGACTGGGTGAAGGCAATGTTGATGTCCCAAGGTTTTATAATTTCATAAACCATTCCTGATTCTGATCACCCACCACAATTACATAATGAGAACGACCTTAAGTCGACCTGTAGCATACCTTGAATCTTCCTCTAGTTCCGGAGCAGGAAGCAGAGTGGGGGAAGTGTCGTCTGTGCATGGAACCTGCAGAGATGTTGACTGAACATTCCCTCCTCTTATTTTTTATCACATTAAACACTCCCCCTGCCAAATTTGCTAACTGATGTACTTACCACATGCAGCCGAATCACTGAGTGTGCTCAGACTATCCATCCTCTCCGGAATCTGAGGCTGATAGAACGGACGAGATAAGACAGAGGTTTGGGATCTATAATATCTTTGTGCCTGTTGGTTCTGCTATGTAATAATCAGAATGGGAACATGAAATTTGTCTACGCACCAGCTGTTCTCCCACCCTGTAGCGTCCCTCTCCTATTGGTCCTGGCGTGCTGTTTCCTGACCCCCCTGCGGCGCTCTCTGGTCCAGGGGGGGACTGGACGTATTCCGTTCCAGACCCGGGTGTGTCTGCAGCGGTGCCTGACGGATACATCGGAGCATATTCCTGGTAGAGTAGGTTCCTCAGCTTCTCGTCTAGAGTCTTTATGGTGCTGTCCACAAAGCCTCCACGGCTGAGTCGGCCCTCCCCGTCCGACTCACCGGCCCCTACAGCGTGTTGGGACGGGGCTGGGCTCTGCGGGAGTGAGGACACTTTAGTCCCCGCGACACTGGAGAGGGGCTGGTGGAGCACCACAGGCTGCTGAGGACGCTCACTTTGTGTGTAGGGGACAGAGAGGGGCTCTTTGCTTGGACATTGCTCCTGGAGGGGCAGGGGAGTAGGTGTGAGGGGGGACCCGGCCTGAGAGTCGCGCACATCCAAAGATAAGGGCATAATCAAAGGGCAGCAAGGGACGTCTTCAGCTAAGGACACGGGACATGTCATGTCTGTCACCTGCTCAGGAGCATTGAGGGGCGATGTGGAGCCAACAGGTGACTCCTGAGGTTCGTCAACAGGGAAAGACATCTGTGTGGCAGATGGGACCAAAGGCTGAACCATGGCTGATGCAGCCTGTGGCATGCCGGGCTGCACGGAGCTGCCGGTCGGCTCCACCGCCGATGTTGCCAATTGCAGGGTGGGGGGCGCAGACACGGGGGGAGATAAAGTTGCCAAGAAGAGTGGGTCTACGTTGGACATGATCGGAGGACTGCAGAATCCATAAACGTCGTAGGTAAAGCCTCCACTTCCACCAGACATGGTAGAGGACGATCCCTCCTCTGTGGAAACACAAAGTACTGTTGTTCATTGACCCCTCTGTTATCTTCCCTTCTTGAACAAGTGAGTCAAGAGCTACTGAAAATGCAATTTTCCTCTGGATCTAGAGAACAATTTCTGTTTTTCACTCTCACGCCGCAAATCTGAATCTTCAAGCTTTTGACTTGTAGACTACAGTCACCTCTGGAGGCGTTTGGCCTTGCTGCACCCCTCTCAGTGGTCTGGGTGGTGGCCGAGCTGCTTGGCGACTGTGTGTTTGTGCCATCCGATGCTATTTCCTGGCTGGACGGAGGTGTCTCCTCCACAGGACAGATGATAAACCAGCGCTTTCCTGTGTGAAGAACTACCACAGAACATTTGACACTGTCACATACCATACCACATATTTATTGCAGGTAAAAGGCAAGAGAAAAAAGTACAAAAATGTACCATTCTGCTGGTAGACTGGCTGAGATGCTTTAGTCTCATGAGTCTGTAGAAACAAAGAAATATTTCTGCTCTATATCAAAAGCTGCTAGTGTATCTGTCCTACCCTTCCTCCACTCACCTCTCCTGTTCCCTCAGAAGTGAGTCTTTGTGGAGGACTACTGCTCAACTCAGAGACATCCTCGCTCCCAATGTTCTCATGCAGCACATCTTCAGCTTTATCCACGATGTCCTTCAGTTGGTCGATGAACATCTCCTTCTCTAAATGCAGGATGAAGCCATTCTCCACCTGAAGCCATTGGAATACGATGCATTAGACAGCACCACAAATAGAACAGGTACACAGCTTGGCAAGCTAACTGTGGTCTCACCATGTAAGTGGCTATCTCCTCTGGTGCATCTCCATCCAAATCAAACTTAAATGTCACCATCTTGTGGTTGTGAGTCTCAAGCTGGCATTCCACCATTTTATCACCCGTGTTACAAACCTGTGGGGAAGTTGCGGCAGATCTTATAAATGACTACTACAAAGGTTTAACACAATGCCATTGTGATCCTCGCGATTATGATAAATTGGCTCACATTGAGCATGCTCAGTCTGGGTTTGCTTGTCCGCTCTTGCCGAGAACGTGTGCGGGCAGACTTGCGGTGGTGCTTCCTTGGTCTTCCATCACACTTTCCCAAGCTGGCCATGCTATCGTATCCATCACTTGTTTCCCTACCAGATGCCACATCGGAGTTCAGACTAAAACATAAGGAGAGGTTCAAAACACATCAGGTTGGTGACAGTGACCATCACCCAAAAATAAGAGTGAACCAGAATCTTTCTGTAAAGTCAAGTCAGGTGGACACACACCTGTCATACGCGTAGTTCGGTAACAATGTTGGTTTTTCCTGAAGTACATCCAGTGACTACAATAATGAAGAGGCAGGAAAGAAATTCAAAAATTTTCAGGGTGAGGCGACTGTTTAAACTTCCAATCTGACCTTTTCCAGCTATGAAGAAAATACGACATCAATAATACATAAAAATGGATCAAACTGCAGCGTCAACCTTACCTCCAAAATGTCTGTGGCAAGGCTGCTGGACAGAGGTGCAGTTTCTAGGTTTTGCTGAGCTGTAGGCAGGTTGGCACACTCAAGCAAAAAGGTTCCTGCTGCACTGGTGCCATCAGGTTGCAGCACAGGAGCTGGGACGGTGGCTGTAGCTGCAGCTTGAACTGGTGCAGAGGTCTGCGATATTCCAAGATTAGTCGATGCCTCCGAACCTGACGATGAGAACCTTGTTGGCTCTACTCCCGGGCCTATTGTAGGGACTGCTGTGTGGGAAACTGCTGAAGGTTGGGGTGGTGGTGCTGTTACATTCTGGACTGAACCTAAATCTGCCTCTTGAGCAAAAGTCTTTTGTGACGGCAGACTTTGCAGTGCAGACCATGATTGAGATGCCGCTGCCTCATCAGGTATGCGGTCCTGAGGCGGGTCAACAGAGGAGTTTTGCTGTCTAATCCTAATTTCAGCTTCACCTTCAGCGTGTGGTGGAGTTGGGGATGGTACTGGTAGGACTGAGGGAATTTCAAGGATTGGAGCAGCAGTCTCTCCCTCCAACCTGTTATCCCATGATTGAGTTGGACCAGCAGGCAACGTAGAGTTCACTGGAGCCAGGCCCTGGGTATCAGGAATCGCTTGTGGACCTGCAGTCAGTCCCTGGAAATTTAAAAGAGGTTAAACAGAAACCATGCCACTCATCAGCTTGTTTAACTCTTAAAGCATGTGTTTGCCAACTCATGTTACCACCTGTATTGTGAATTCCCTATGACCACTACAATGAAAACTTGTGACAGATATTCACCTGGACAGGCTGCTCAGCCCATTCCTGCTCAGATTTGGGGGAAGTGTATGGAGCAGGTTGAAGTTGGGGAAGGGGCAAAGGACATGTGGAATGAGTGATGCCATGGTTTGACTGAGATGGGGGAGGGAGCCTTTGCTGCTGTATCATTGGAGCAGGCACGGCCATGGGAACAGCTGATACATGTTTGGGTATTGACACAGGGGTCTGAGGGGTACCAAGGGTGGGTATGGGGGGTGTGGCATGGGGTGTCAGTGACAGAGGCTGGTGGCAAGGTGAAGGTGAGTAGAAGGGGCTGGGAAAAGGAGGGCCTATACAGCTGTAGGCGGATGGCAGAGGAGACACGGGCTCATGATCCCCTGTTTGAACAGGACTAGGTGATGAAAACTGGGAAAGGGAAAGGAAAAATAACATAAAACAAAGACAGAGAACCAGACATGTCACTCACACAGGCCCCAAAACTAGCTGGCAACCCTGTGATAGGTCGGAACTTTGGTGTAGTCCATGTGATTATTAGATGTATTATAGGTACTGGAGCATACCTGCATATTGATCTGCAGGGGTTGAAGTGAGGACGACCTGCTACAGGCTGATTGTGAGGAATTAGTGGGCATGTCAGGAGGACTCGGACCAGACGTGGGCCAGTCAGCAGAAAACGGCTACAAGAGTGGAAATGAACAAGTTTTGACATTTTTATTCAAGTGAGAGCCTCTGAGCTTTAACTCACACACACTGGCAAGAGAGTATGGCGCACCAGCAGGTTGAAGATGACACTAAATCAGATAAATATATTGAGAAGGGAACACAAACCACATCAAACACCTTTAAGTGAATCCACACATTAGTAAGAGTTCAAACGGGAGTACATTAGCAACAAAAAGTCAAAACAGCACCTACTATTCTTGCATCAGCTTGAAAAATTTGAATTTATGAGTGTGCTGCTATGAGTTGGAGAGTTGCTTCATTTTTCATGACTAATTTGGTCATAGGACTTGTGGTGCAGTCCGTACCTGCTCCTGGCTGGGTTGGCTGCTAAGCTCCAGTGTAGGAGCTGCAGCTGGGAAGCTCTGTGCTGTTTGTCTACTCTGGTGTGGAGTTGGTGCTGGTGTGGCCGGAGCAGAGCCAGTCTGTCAGGAAATAGTTGAGAGGGAGAAATGTATTGAGAAGATCCTCTGTCATCCAACTGTCTTTAAGAACTAACCGAGTGCAGATGCACCAATTCTATGTAAGACTAAGAAATCTCGATTGATCACACATTGGTTCAAATCTATATCAAGCTCCATGGTAGAAATGTACAAAGCATCAAAGCAGGGGAAAATCATAACAAACGCATAGAATTGATTGTTTGTTTTTGTTAGTCACAACATAGGGAGGCCACAGCACCCACAAACTCCACACATTCACACTCTTTCTAAAATGTATGAGATTACAGTACCCTCACCCAACTCATCAACATGCCCGAAGTCCTCAGTGTAAACTGAGCAAGAGAAGAAAGCTGTTGCAAAATGCTGTGATTATGGGCACCAGTAGATAAGAGGTAAGCAACACAACGAATCAAAGGAGCAAACAATCCCAGAGCCCGGTAAATTCCATGCTCTGCCTCTGAGGCCGTGTTCTACTTAGCTTAGCGTCTGTATCTAACCTACCATTCCACCAAGACTGTCTGTGCTGTCATGTGGTGACAAACGCAGGATCTTGTCCACGCATGGGCATGAGAGGACGGGGACATCTGTGCTCTGAGCAGTGGATTCATCTATTGGGAGGGAAAAGCTTTCCTCCTCCCAGTGGTTGTGAGCAATTTGGTCAGTGGCCTTGTCGGAAATATTGAGGGAGCTGCCTCTGTGGCTGATGATGCGATGGAGACGATGTTTGAGAAGCGCAAGGTTGCCGTCTTCATAAAAATCTCTTTGGTTCGTCGCTTTACATGTTGGGGAGTGGTGTGGCAGGGAAGCCGGTAGGGCCGGCACAGTCACGGGACTGCTTGACATGGAGGATCGCGGTGAGGGAGGAAGACTGAATGAGTCAAACGCCCTGCATCTTGCAAGTTGCTGAGGTGTGGGAGACAATGGAGAAACAGGGAGAGGCGGAGACATGGTGGAGAGCTGTATGGGCCCTAATGAGCCACCTCCCCTGGATATGTCCCGCAGTAGGTGATATCTGCAGGCTTTGCAGTGGATTTGTGTTTGTGAGCTGTGCAGGGAGCTAATACTTTGCTCGGAGGGATGTCTTAAGTGCAGCGAAGCAGGGGGAGAATAGAAATGACTTGCTGAGTCATGATGGGAATGGCACTGGGGAGACAATGGTGGAGACAAAAACAATGGACTGAGGGAAGAGCTACAGTAGTCTGTTGCATAGCCTGAATTCCTGCTGCCCTTTGTGCTGGATGGTGACACCAGATCCTGCTTGGAACAGCAGCAAGGTCCTGCACTGGCAGGGACAGAGTCTGTCCTGCACCAGGACATACTATCACTAGAGGCGCTCCCGTGGCTGAGAGACAGTGCACTGTCTGTGTGTAGCAGCTTCTCAGGATATGAAAAAGGCTCAGGGAGGAGCTGATGCTCACACTTTATTTTGGAAAGAAAAACATTCTGTTATTTCGCAAAACTGTTGATTAAGATGAAATTTTGGGAGGAAAGTACAGACTTACGGTTAGGGATTGATGGACTCCCTGGTGCAGTTGTGCAGCAGGTTGCTGGGAAGTCCCCTGATGCACCAGCCACACAGTCTGCTGCTGCATTGGGGCCTGTGTATACGTCTCCTGTGGGGGCTGTGCTGCCACTTGCCGGAAGGGTGCCTGCTGCTGTGCAGGGTCTAAAGCCTGTGCAGGGGGACTGTAGGTCATTTGACCCGTGGAGATTGGCTCCAGGGGGGACGAGTAGGGGCCATTTTGTTGAGTGTTTAGGTCATCCAGCTGTGCAGTAGCACTCCCTCTGCCGTCAGCTGTAATGAAGCAGAGAAGCATGAATAAAACATTAAATGTCGACTCACACCCTCCAAGGGAAGGGCAGACAAAACGAGAGGAAGGACAAAAGCCGTAAGTGCAAGAACGTTCCTCTACAAAATCATTTTCAAATGCCAGGTGATGGTCTCTCCTTTTCTGACTAATGTCTATTATGCAGGTAATGCTTTTGTTTTTTAGATTTCTCTTGTCAAAATACAGGTTCCATATCCTGAGGTTGTGCATCTGGTGATGTTGGTGCACGTCCTCACATGTAGCTGATGTTGGGGACGGGACATGACAGAGAAGTGTCTGTTGCTCCGTCTCCACGTCCTCCTGATCTGTCACGGCCACCGTAGCTCTTTGTGGTCCACCTGCACACGGCACCTGCAGCAGGTTCTGCTGACTTTTCTTTTCTGTAACCTCGCAATCACATGCCGTGACTGTCCGCTCCCTCCTCCATTTGATGAGCGCCACGCGGTCCCGGATGGATTTGCCGACAATTTTCACATCGCAGTCCAGGAAAAATCCCGACTCCACCTGAAGAGACAGTTACAAACAATGTACTCACTCGGCCGCAGAAAATAAGGGAATCATTTTCCAGGAATAACAATTTGTCTCTTTGAGTTCCCTTGGAGCAGTGAAGGGGTTGATGTCTTGCTCAATGACGCTGCAAACTATCTCTTGGAAGGATCTCAAGATCCAAAAAATGACAGTCTTACTAGAGACAGACAATCCAAAACAAATGAAACCATTCATGAGTTCCTTATTGGACATGTTGTTTGTGTCTAATTCAAGTCAAGGAGGGTAAGCAGCCACTGTAACAACTTAGAATCAACTAATGGGTCTCTCCACTTTCAATCAATGGTCTGGGTACTGCCTCTGGTGGAGAGCATTGACCTCATCATGGCTACATTATATGTGTCAGAGGTCAGTGTGTTACCCACTACGTTTAAGGTCAACCGGCTTCTATGATAATGGTTCCATGCAAAGGTCAAGGAAACTGAAAATTAGACTAGTGTTAGTGCCCGCATGGCATTAGGTAACTGTATTATGTCTTTCTGAATGTGCCAGTTTGTATGAAACAGAGATGATTTCTTGCTCTGTGTTTTGTTTACCATCTCTTGAGCAACGACCTCTGGGACTTCCTCAACCAGATCAAAGGTAAACTCGATGGCACCGGTGTCCTTGTACTTCCCTTTCAGTTTTTTCGGGTCTTCCACCCACAACTTCAGAGCGATTGATGATTTCTTCCCATCGTCTTCTTCATTGAGCTCCACCCTAACGCCTGTATCCTCTGCAAAGTAGGCATGGTTCAGTAGATCCTTAATGGAGTACCTGCAAGGACAAATACCAGCTGCTAAACTGCAAAAAAGGTCAATGTACCGGTAAAACGCAACGAAACACAGAAACATAAACAGTGCAAATACTGGCCCTGACGTCATTAGCGCAAGCACACACACAACAGCATGCTAAGTTGTACCGCAGTGATCGGCCCATTCTTCTCACTCACCTCTCCTCCCACTTGTGGCAGATACACTCGCCAATTATCTCCTTTATCTCTGGATCGCAAACTTTGTTGTAACTAGCTGGTTTCACCCCCTGACCACAGAAAGATAAGATGAGAGAAATTTCTGCCATGCATTCATCTTCAGCATCCTCATCCTCGTTATGCAAAGGAGCAGTTGGTTGCTCAGTGAGGCACTGAGGGAAGAGTTGCCTTGTCCAAGGGAACTTTAAAATTGCATCAGGAGAAATCAAACCAACAACTCTCTGATTTCTAGAAGACTACTCTACCCCCTGACCCAAACCTTCTCAACATGCAATCAACTACTGGTCCAAAATTGTGTTCTCAAAACTGACTGAGGTGACTTTGCGGTAGATCTGAGCGGCATTCTGGCACTCCGAGTAGGGATATTCAGATGTGGCCATCTCCAGCATGCACATCCCGAAGGCGTACACATCCACAGCCTCGTCATAGTGCTCCTCATACATTTCAGGTGCCATGAATTCTGGGGTGCCTGGTAAGTCAAGCAGAAGAAACAAATTAGATTTGTCTTCAGAAGACGTTTTACTAATCCTGAGGAATCTGAGCAATCCCTGTGGTTCAAACAGCAGTTGGATTCTCAGTAGGGCAGCCAGGGAGTAGTTGGACCTCCTCTCAGGAAAACCAAGAAGTCAAACTCATAATGTCTGTTTTTCATCTACTGAGCATCTCCATCCACTGAATACGGAGGGTCAGATGTCTATGACCCACCTATGACACTTTTAGCAAAGGAGGCCCTCTTGAGCGTGGCCAAACCCAGGTCTCCGATTTTGACAGAACCCGTGGGCCCCGTGATGAAGATATTGTCGCACTTGAGGTCCCTGTGGATGATGGGAGGAGTTCTGGTGTGGAGGAAGTGGAGTCCTTTGAGAATTTGTCTACACCAGCTCCTCAGAACCTTTGGCTTCATCACCTTAAAGCGCTTCAAGTACCTGTCGAAAACAAGACGTTTCATCATTCACAAAAGTGATTCTCACAAGAATTACAAAGCAAACAGACCTTTTTGAACTGGCAGTAACAATTGTCCTTCGGAGGCGATTTCTGATGCCTGTTTTTCCCTTAATTGCTCATAGACACAGTTCAAATGAATTTGATGTAATTTTAAGAAAGTGAAACAGCCTGCCACCTCTCTTGAGACAGAAGCTAAATCTTTCAAGAGAGGCAGCGTTAATTATGACTGTGAAGTAGTTTTTATTGACTTGATAGCACTGGTGATAAGTCTGCTGTTCGTTTCATATTTCCATTACATTCTTCTCAGAATGTAAGACAACACATGCTTGACTGAGCTGGATTACAGTGCAGCTCATATCACAATAAATACAAAATTACAGATGAGTCTCCTGAGCAATCCAAAGCCTGTTGACTCACGTTTTCAAAGTCCCTGAGGTCATGAGCTCTGTCACTAGAACGATACACTTCTTCCCTTTCAACGGCGACTCCCAGAAATCATAAAAGCGCACAATATTGGGATGCTGTAGACCCTTCAGCATCTCTGCCTCCTCTTTGAACCTTTGTCTCTCAGCTTTGGACAGTTTCCTCTCCTGTGAGGAAAAACATATAATGTATGAAAATGCTTCATCATGACTTGACGTTACGAGCACACATTTTTGCAGTGTGTTTTTGGTCTGATCTGTGCGCTATGCTAGGCCTGTGGCTCTTGTTTGGAGTGAACACAGCAGTGGTATTTTGAGCTGGTAAACATGAGGGTCTGACACATTTTCTTCTCTTATCGCCTCTGTGTACACATACAACAGGCAGTGCTACTCCATGATCCATCTAAGGTACAGTACGTGTCCACAAATTAGTGAAAAGATAAATTAGTTTACACACCCAGCAACACTTAAATGTAAGATTGATTTCCATTGTATATCTGTAAATTGTGATATTTAGTCAGCAGTATTTTTGTGATAGTCTCCCATGTGGGAAATATCAACAAAATAACAGATTCAGCCTCTACATTCCCCTTGAATTCCCACAATCCCGTGTTTGTCGGAGAATGCCAGATCAATACTTTGACCCCCCCTGCCTCCCCTGGATTGAGGTATTAATAGAAAAAGAGCTGACGAGGAGGATCGTCCTCTACATCACTGCTTCGCTTCAGCTGAGGAGGACGCCAGCTGATCAAGATGAGGGTTAACATCTAGACGGGCAAACTGAGTATTTCAAATGTCTGAGGTGTTAGATAGATAGTCACTGTTTGCTATCACTGACAGCTGGTTGGGAATAAGTTTCCATTTCCCACTCTGTTTCATGCACAGCTATATGAGCCATTTGAGATTGCACATTGCATGGTGACAAATACAGCACACCTATACACACACAGACAATCCACCTACGATCACAACAAGAATCATCCAGAATTTAACGATAATTAGCAGTGTCGGGCCTTTACACACTCTAGAAAATTGTAAATACAGTGATTGATATTCTATGCGGTGAAGCCATTCAACGACAGGGCAGGAAGTACGTCAGCGCCAATACCTGGCTTCGGTCCAAACTGGGTGTGGTGTTGAAAACCTGATGTGACTGAGGTGTGATTTCACAGTAAAACAGTGATAAAGAGCGAAGAAAAGCGACAGCTGTCGCAGCCACGCCCGTGTCCAACAGAAGAGTTTGGACCCCTGAGTCACAGAGCATCTAAATGGCCACGGCACACACTCTCACACAGCCTGTCCTCAGCTGAACCCAATCTTCCCCTCTCCAGACTCACCCCTTCGCTTCCTTTCTCTCCGCAGAGCGCAACGTCAGCAGAACGACACTCTACAGACACAACTACTGTAAATTTACACAAACATCAACGCTTGCTCTGCGTGTTCACGCCGGTATTTGATCACACTTGTTATGAAATAGCAACCAAATGTGACAGCAACAGATATCCAAACGGTAACATGACTTTACTTTTTCTTTCTCTGAGTCATACTGTCTCATCGGCGCACAAGGTCCCCACTACCCTCTGCAAACTTGGGATAATAGATCTTTTCTTAGCTTCTCTATTCTCTGTTTTGCATGAAATGATGCATGGATATTCAGGAAAGGGAAAGAACGAGGGGAGCAGAGCAAAGATGGAGCACCTTAGCGGCACAGAAGGGCAGAACCTTGTGTTGGTGACCTAAAGGCTGAATCATCACTACAGCCAAGAAACACCTCATGATTATGGTACTATGTGAACCCACACACACACAACCCATGGGAACACAAATGACACCTTAAATCCCCGACAAAAGGTCAATGTTTTTTCTTACTTTGGTTTGTCTTGGGGGGATTTTTTTGACACATTTCATGAAAATAAAATAAATTAACCGCTCACTGCACAGCCTAAGCCAGGAACGATCTGGAATGTCATCTGGAACTTAATGATATAAAGGTGGCAACATTAAGCACACAGTAATACTGGCAAATTGATTCTCTGTTGGACTCTGTTCACTGTTGTGCCTTGTAAGGCAAAAACGTAGGATTGAACAGGAGGGAAATGAGGAGACAAGCTATGCTGCACTGTGTTCAAAGCCTCACTGAACCATAAAATCCTGCTGCAAGGTGGAACATACAACTTCGCCATCCCTTGTATTTAAAGATCAGAGGTGAGATGGAACTCTTGGATACCAGCCACTACTCCATCACTACATCTCTGGCTAAATATACCTGCTGAGCTCTCAGTTGGAGAAAAGGCTGTAAAACTTCACAAGCATTTCTCAAACAGACAAACAAAACACACAGTTGCTTTCTCTTCAACTGCTCCTCTGACACTCCTATTCTACCCCTGTTCCTCTCCGATTTGAGGGATAATCACGAGTAGAAGCATGATCACCTCCTTCATCCAGCCCTTCACACAGATCTCCACTCAACCCCTTTGCCTCCAAAAAAACTCTCAGCTCAGAAGAAAAGGCCAGACTGATGAATGGAGTGAAATTAGAAAACACAAAAGGGTAGGATGATGGATGGATGGACAGAGTAGCAGCAAGTGGACAACAACTATCATGGAATCCGTTAAATCCATTTAAGAGCAATGAAGCTGAAACTAATCCGAATCATGGATCTGAGTGATTTCATACAAGATTATGCAGTTGTGGTTGGATAAAATTGAATGTGTACACATACCCTGATTATGGAGGTTTACACACACACAATGGTACACAATGCATGATGGGAGGTGCTCGGCAGAAGGTACCTGAAGTTCACACCACGCCACCTCCACCCAGGTGTCGGTGTCCAGGCCCTTGTAGACCGTCTTGAAGGAACCCCTCCCGAGCTCAATATCAAACTTGAGGAATCGTCCCCCGGGAGACGTGGACACCGCTTTGGTCCCGGGCTCCTCCTCGTTCTCATCGCTCCCCGCCTTCCCAGTGCCGTCGCAGGTGCCCATCTTGGGCTCCGGGTCCCCGCGGTCCCGCTTGTCCTCGTCCGCGCTGACGCTCTCCGTGGCGCTGTCCTTCTGCCCGACTCGGCTTTCCGTGCTGGACCCCTCCTGGAGACCGAGGTGCGGAGCCAGGGCCCGGGTCCGGGTCCGGGTCCGACCCACGATGGTGCGCAGGTCGATGCTGACCGCCGGGCTGGTGCTGACACAGAACGCGGGCTCCACCGGCTGCTCCTCCGCATCAGAAACCCATAAAGTTCTGCGGACGAACCTCTGGCGGACCAGCCCCGGGTCCTCGGTGGACGGGTAGGAGCTCGGGTCACTGGACCCCCGCAGGACTGCGACGTGGTTATGGATGCGGTGATCTGTCTCATTCTCGTGTGCAGGTCGGCCCGGGTTCGCGTTCGCGTCTCTGAGGTCTAAATTGGGAGCGGAGGAGAACGTGGAGCCCAGCGGCGGCTCCACGTCACGGCGCTCTGCGGCGGCCGCATCCATCGGCCCTGAGAGGACGGTCACGCTCTCCCCGGCCACATAACGCGGGAGGAGGCAGACCGGCGGCGGTTCACCTCGGAGCGAGTGTGATGGAGGGATAGGAGCGGGTTGTAGCCGCCAACCTTCCCGACCTGCCGCACTTACAGGCGGTGACGCAGTTTGACAACGTAGGCTGGACTTGCACGTCTCCTCCTCGGTTTAAGTCATCAAACGACCCGCCGCATCTTAGTCCCAATGCATCTTAGTCCCTCCCTCGTTCACCTTGCAGCGGTGGGTGCGTGCACAAACCTATTCCCGTGAGAATAGACGGTTTCATTTACATTGCGTATTGCCGCTCCATCTCTGCCGCCTGCGGGATGCGTATCGTTACGCGCACGGACGTCGGCCGGGGAGCGGGATGTTGGGGCGGGGTGACGCTAATCCCGCCGCGGACGCATCTCGTGGCTGCGGCCGTGAGCATCCTCCGCCCTCGCCTCCTCTTCCTCACTTACGGATCTTCGCCGGCTGCTGAAAACGTTTTGCGTCTGAGATGCGAATCCAAAGGAGTCACCGTGGCGTCGGCGCGTCGTTCTCCCGGCCGCACTCTCTCTCTCTCTCCCTCTCCCCCTCTCTCCCTCTCCCGCACACCGCCTGGATGCGGCACACGTCACCGCTCAGGTGGGACTGTTCGCCGCGTCGCTCCCGCCCCCACACATGACGCCGGACCGGGTGGCATCTCACGCCCTTAGCAACCCCAACAACACGCACTCACCTCCCGAGGTCACAGGGTATCGTGACCCACTTTCATTCTCAATGTGATTTCATGCAAGGTGAGCTTTTCTTTGTCGTATCTTTTGATATCATTGTACATTGTGTATATTGTTTACATATGTATTTGTGTGTATATTGTGCATATACTGTATATCAGTGTTTATTTGTATCGTTTTTTTCATAATGTTTTATTACGCGGCGTGGGTAAATACTGGATTCTGATTGGCCATTGTTGGTCACATGAGCAGTCATTATTTCCGTATAGTGATGGGGCGTGTGTTTCAAGCCGCGGCTACAACAGACGTCGGTGGAAATGACATAGACGTTAACTTCGAAGTTTACAAAGTTGTCTCCTTCGCCTTGTCCAACTCTACCTTTAATGGAAATATTGAGTTTAATGCCAATACTGACTCTAAGTAGGCCAATGAGTCCTTGTCCGTGATTTACAGACAGCAGAGTACCTGCTGCCGTGACGGCACTATTTTCTTGCACAGATGAAAGTAGCCTACACGATTGCAGAGAAATGAAAGCAGCCTTGCTAGCCAACAAACCTCCAACGCGTCCATCATCCCTTACATATCTTGTTTTCGATTAGTGCAAGATGATGCTTCCACTGTCCCCTTTGTATTTTAGGAGAAAATATCTGGCCCATTGTCTGTGCCATGACTAGGTCTAAGTTCCCTCATCCAACGAGTCCTCCATGTCGTCTGAGGAGTCTTCACTGATGGCAGACACTCTCCATTTCCGACTCCCAGGTAGCTAATACTATTGAGAATATATTCCTCTCTGATAAGTTTCATACTTATCCTCAAGGTGACTTATCGATTATTACACACAGTTAGCCCACATTTACACAAGCGCCAACAACTAGCTACAGTCGCTAGCTAGCCTGCTAACAGTATTATTTCCTCTCTGACTAGTAATCGAGCTACTCGTTCTATAGATTGTATGTCAGTTTTCTCAGGGCATCTTAAACTCTAATCAATTATTATACATTTACCTCAGAAGTCATCAAATGTCAACAGTAAGCTATTTAGCTATCATCGAAGATGTTTCCCTGCCTGAAAAGAAATGTTACTAAATTCTTAGATTCTAATCACTGTATGCATTGTTATCTATCATATGTCACATTAAGACTGATCAGGTGAATATAATGATTGAAATAAAAACACCTATATGTTCATCCGCAGCCCAGATTTGCTCCTGGTTGCAAATATGCACAAATTTTAAAGGTTCACTCAGGTTCATGTGAGTAATTTCTGATTCATGTGGGCAAATTTCATGTAGACTTGGAAAAGCTACGCTTAGTCATAAAGGAAGAAAATAAAAGTAATTATTAGCATTTGTGTTAAACAAAATGAATGAAATGTACTTCATACTTAGAGAAGTAAATGATAAAATGTATTGATTCCAAACACTCAGCATAGAAACACTCAGCGATACATGAAATAACAAAGGAAATCAACATGGGTCATTTTCGACCCATCGTGCGCATAAGAGGGGTAGTGATCAAAAATAAGTTAACTGAGGAATTCCTGGAATACTATGTGTTTTAGTCACAGATATAGCACTTAAAAACTGATTAGGATCACTTTTGACCCATGTTGTGCATCAAAGGGTTAAAGGAAGATTTTTCTCGCCTGCATCCCCACAATGTCTCTGTGTGGTCATCTTATAGACCAATAGGTGTTTAAATGTTTAGGTGCCAAAACCGGCTCCATTTTGGAAAGCGACTTGACATAACTTCTGTCATGATTTGGCACTACACAAATAAAATTGACTCAACTTGACTTGATTTGACATGTGTTTGGCCCGTGCCACCATCCTGTGTCTGTGTTAGATGACATAACATAACAGATATCCATTCTTAATGCTGAAAATAAATTCTCCTGGTCAACAGAAGTAGGACAACAGTATTTGTGTTAGTGAAATCTAGTCAATACAAAATACAAAATAAAAATTGCCTTGAATGTGGTATGTTCATAAGCTAAAACTGAAAAATACCAAATTTGCCTCCAAATGAGATGCTTCATATTATTATATTGATTACTCTTTTAACCATTACATTAACATTTGAAAGTGGTAACATCTAAAAAAACAATACAGTGATGAATACGTTAATTAAATAGGTGTCATCATTTTAAAGAAAGGTCTTTGACATGTATCAACGAATTTTCTTAACACAGAGGTCAGAGTTAAACGCCAGTCATGCCTGTTTTGTCCAGTTTATCTAATGTGTGTGGTTCCAAGATGTAGCACAAGACTCTGAACAGAGCCAAACATTAGTGGTGGGCTCAGCCGGTGGGGTTTGAGTCTGCTGTGATCACCACGGCAACAGTAAAAAAACAACAATTAGTTTGGTAGCATGGTGGTGGGGAGGGGGAGGGCACAGACTGGAGCAGTATGAATAAACTGAACTGATAAAAGTGTTTACACAAGAAAGACTATTGATCCGTGCTCATCTTGGAAGTCTTGCCCACTTTTATTTTGATATGTAAAAATAGATTAGATAGAAAGATAGAAAGATAGAAAGATGGTGCGATGTAATGAAGTAATGATGATGCCCTTTTCTGTTGCTGGCGTTTTAAGGGTGCAATACCATATTTGTCCTCTGGGTGGCAGCAAAGTCGTTTACATACGGCAAACCAATGCGGCCAAAATGAAGAAACTGGCATGTACTTCATGGTGAGTGACGTCGGGAAATTCAGTAATCCTATATAAAGTAATACTTTAACTTCACTCCAACGTCTGTCAGCAGGGCACCGCCTCGGTCTGAGCTCGGCCGCGGGGGCGGTTGCCGCAGCGTTGCCTCCCATCACCTCCGACCCTCCCCCATCACTGCAGCCCTCCCCCGCGCGGGGCGAGTGAGCCTGGTCTAGGCCGGACCCTGACCTCCGTGAGACCAGTCAAGTCCGCCATCGGACCCGAAAATACCCGCGGAATGGCGAGGGAAAACATGGAGATGAACGGCGTCGCTGACCACGACAGTGAGCCCGAGGTGAGCGAGTCGAGGCAGGGGAGACGGCGCGGGCATCGGGGTGCCTTTAACCAGAGACCGTTAGGACGAGC
>OMPJ01040689.1:0-14018 GCA_900312935.1 Carapus acus
TCACCTTCAAACTCAACTTAGCACACAGTTCCTTCATGGCGCCAGACCTTCTCCTTCTGCTCTGAAGGTAAGTGAGTGAACGTGGACCGTGTTGCTCCCCAATACAGCAGTATGATGGAGACAGCTTACATACAATAAAAGTATTAATTTATCCATTCCGTTAGTGGTAATTCATGTGCTTAAATGTTTACTGACAGGCCTGTTCCTTGCAAATTGAATGAACATGGCACCCAATAAGTGGTTCATCTAATAAGCCCTTGTGCTCACTGTTTGCGCCGAAGGTGACCTTGACTCATTTGCTGTGTTGTGGAAATAATATCATCACAGTGAAGACTCTATATGATAAAACAATTTGTGATCAACCTCCCCATAGCCATCATGGCAGATTCATTTTCAAACACATCACATCATCATGGTAAATATATTCTCCGCACACTTACTGCACAACTGAACACACCTGTCATGACAACCCAAGGTAAAATAGTAACAGAAGTAGTAAATAGTATTTAACACAAAGTGAATACTGCACTCTGTACTAAAGAAAAGAAAATGAGAACAGAAATACAGTACGGAAAACATAAAACAATGTTATGATATACAAAGTATCACTGTGTTTGACTTTGAGTTTCTTATACCACACATGGCTCCCTGAGTCCTTGAATGACTGCTCACTGGGCTGGTGTACAACCTGGGTGGGTATTATTCCCCACCACTTTAAAAATAAAAGGAAAACTGAAAACATTGCTGCGTAAGAATATCACGCTTTATTCTGAGGTGCAGTCTAATGGGCCTGTGGCTCACCAGTACTCACAACTCTGTTAAATTGAGCTGCGCTGACCTTTGTGAGTACACTGAACGGCTGTTAGTCACTGCTAGGTGGTGAAATTAAAGACACACAAGAGTCGCGGAGCTGCTAATCGATTTGGAGAGCAGCGCAGCATAGCCACATTGCTTTTTTCGGGTTCAGCCTTCAGACACGGGTGAGTCAGGCAGGGGTACAAACCGAAAAGGGTCAAAAGCACGTAGGCGGCCGTCGCGGCAGTCAATACAAAGTGAAAGTCGCCGGTAAGGACCTTTTCCTGAGTCCAAGGCACGGTTAAGGGACAGCATGTATGTGTGTGTGTGTGTGTGTGTGTGTGTGTTTGTGTGTGTATGTGTGTCCATGTGCAAGAAAAAGCTGGTAATCATTACAACTCACTGAGTTGCTTCATTGAGATTGGTTTTCCCCCCATGTACGGTAATTTTTGTGTGATTTCAGGACAGGAGTGGGCAAACTACGGCTCGTGGGCCCAATCGGGCTCAATGGTCTTGTTGATTCGGCCCGCCAAAGTTTGCCCATGCCACCCAATTGCTTTGGGGCATTCAAGTGCTTTCTGTGACCAATGGCACGTCGACAAGGCCGTCAACAACATGCCACAGCCAAATAAACACCACCAGACAAACAAACATGTATTGCGTCTGCAAAGCAACGTCATCCTGAGTCGATGAAGTTTGTAGCCAAATTCATCTCCCCTCATATTTCCCTTTCCTTGGAAAAAGACGCGGGTAGAGTAGACGCGATCGGGAGCGCACACAATTAACCCGCGTTCGTTCCCTGGCTGCTTTTGTTTGGCAGTTTATTGTACATCAGGCGCGCACGTCACAGGAAGTTGTTGCTATGATGCTTATTTATCTTGAAGTGCCCTGACTAAATAAAAGGCTTTTAAGCTTACATATTTTTGAGATCTCTGTAGAAAGATGCGCACCGCACATTTAAATGTTACTCCAAGGTAGAGGAGGAATATACGCAAACACGAGGAATATACGCAAACACTGACATCACATGTGCATCTGATGTCATTTAATAACTCATCTGTTCGACAGACCCGTGGGGGCGGCTGTCAATTAGCATATGAATGTAACACAATCTCAGTGAGGGAGGAGTTATTATAATACTGACCCTGCAGTATGATGTTAAACCTGTCATGTGTGTAACTGAGGTCTGTGTATTTGTATGTGTGTGTGTGTGTGTGCACAAAAGAGAGACAAAGAGTAAAGCAACAACACCTTGTCAGTGTTTTGCCGTGCCAAGGGAGTCACATCTGTGTCAATGTCGAGTCAATGTCAACATGGAGAGTAAGCCTGTGTGCAACGTGTGTGTATGTGTGTGTGTGTGGCTGCTGCACTTCCTGTCACCTCCATCGTGTCAAGCATCCACTGCTGACCAGTCAAATGTGGAGCTAAAGTGTGTTTATGTGTCCTCGGCCTGGTTTCACTGAGAAAAGGTGTTTATTTAGAATACGTGAGGGAAAATATAAGAAGTACTCATCTTGTGTGTGTGTGCGCATGTGCGTGTGCAGGTGCGTGTGTGTGTGTGTGTCCGTCTTCAGGTAAAAAAAAAAGGGCTTTTAATCATTTGTTGATGTTGACAAATTTGTATTTTGCATTGATGTGTGTTTACATAGTATTTAGTTCATGTGAATGTTTACGTGTATGCACTGTGTGTGTGTGTGTTTATCTAGGTATCCGTTTGTGTGTGTTTCCAGCCTTAATTTGATGTCTAAGTAAGTGGTTTCCCTCCCTTGGGGCTTCCTAGCCATACATCACTCCGGCAACAATGGGACGGTCGTGGTCGCGGTCCCAGGGGATCGGCCGCTCGCCCGCTCGTGCATGGCCTTGTGGGAAATGCAGGCCAGGCGAAACAACGCACAAATCACGCCAATGTGCGGATCTGTCCGCACTCTGCTTCCACGCAGAGACCACAGGGCAGTCGCAGCCTCTTCATCATCTTCTCGGTGCTTTTACACACCTTTGTTTTGTCTTCCAGAGTCCTTCCTTCCTCTTTCTCCTCGTCCTGTGATCATTCTATATTCACGTTTCTCCCTCTTGCGTTCAGCTTCCACACTGATGAATGTAGAGTAGATATGCTAGTTTGGAGGGGAGTGTGTGAAAATGGAGAGGCCCAGGGAGGGAGAGAGAGAGAGAGAGAGGGATGAGGGGTCTGAATGAAGAGGGAGGGTGTGGATGATGGTGTTGAGACGCGTCCACTGGACAGGGTGGTCCTCTTTGACTCTCATTGGCAGCAACGACTTGTTTACCTGACTGAAGGTGAACTTGACAGTATGACACAACCCGCTTGTTCCGTCCCATTTGTCTAATTTTAGTTACTGCACACTCTGACCATCCACAGAGCTGAAGTCAGCGGGGTCAGGGAAGTCTCTTTATCTCTTTATCTCTTTCATAGGCGGCAATTTCATTTAATGCGGCCAAGTTTAAGGAGATATGATGGGAGAAGCATCACCCATACAAAACGTTCGTATCTTGGAGGCCTCTGGCTCAATAACATTGCATTCTAAACCCATTTTAGATGATAAGACACATTTCTGTGTACTTGCAATGATTTAGATGGTTGTATTTCTCTGTTAATAACAAAATCCGCACTTATTTCAGACTTAGTACACATTCCAGAAATGAGTGGGTTGTAATGTAATTCATTCATTCGAAGTCAACAAATATATCTCCCACTGAGGCCTGCATCTCTCTCTCTCTCTCTCTCTTTTTTTACATAATTATCTCCCTCCATTTATTAGTTATAATCAGAACACAGTTTGTCAGCTGTAAATTATGCAGTTTTTTTTACTACCTGTCCTAGTTTGGATGAATACACAAGCAGGCGTCGACCTTGCGTTTAGCGTCAGTAATGGGGCTGCAATGATAATGTCGGAGTTTGGAAATGAAAACATTTTGTCAGCCAATTAGTTGTAACAGAGCAACTTTGTTGGAGAGCGGAGTGGAGAATCACACAGTGCCCAGCCAGAGTGTGTGAGTGTGTCGGGGGCAGGAGGGGGAGGGGCCTCGATAAACGGGGTGCTGATGCTACAGTGCTAACGACTGGTTCACGAGATTTTAGACAAATTTTGGGAAAACTTGTCTCCATATTGGACCACATATTGTTCTGATTTAACAACCATTTTAGCTCAAGAGTAATGAACACAACCATGACAGAGAAGCAAAGAGCCCCTTTTGCACTGGGTAGTACCAAACTACTTAGTACACAAATCCTGGATAATCAGTCACAATAACAAGGGTGCCATGCGTGCTGACCTTCAAGTCAAATCCGTCTCAGTCATTTCACAGTCTTTGTCTCTTTTCCTAATTTCACAAGCGGAGAATCGTTTTCGACTTTCATTCTCTGTTTTTGTTCTCCATTTCTTCTCTCTTTTTTTTTTTTTTGGATGAGGGGGGGGGTCTTCCCTTCCTCTGCACTGTCAAATCAGCCGCCTCACAAATACGCCGTCAGTGTCTCGCCTCGCAATCAATTAGCACGCCGGCAAATCAATTAGAGGCCGCCGCTGAGCGGGTTATTAATAGAAAGGCGGCAAACAATAGGGCGCTGTAAATCACGACAAGAGCAGGATGTTTTTTAATTAGTGGAACATTTAACATTTGCAATTATGGAGGCATAATGAAGACGCATGCCCCCTAATTAGCTCTGCTGTCTGAGCCTGTGCTTGAGCAACGCAGCTACACTTTGACACTTTTTTTTTTTTTGATGTGGAGATGTAAGAGGAACGGATTAGCTCGTCTCTCCAAATAGATTTAGCTGCTTTTTCTTCTCTTTTTTACTTCGCTTTCCATTCCCGTCTATGATGTTATCCTTGATTTCTGTCTTTGCGTTTGCTAAAGGCCTCTGCATCCGACAGTACCACCTGCCGCCGCCAAGCGGCTGGCCGTGTTGAAGGCGAGGGAGGAGAGGGCGAGATACGGGGAGAGAGGGAGGTATAGAGCGATGGCGGTGATTGCGGCGTAAATATGTCAGCATGGCTGAGTCGGGGAAGCAGAGAGGTTGACCTTGGTCATAGTTTAAGACCTCTTTTATCTCGCATGCGGCAGCTCTGAGCGTCATTTATCTGCACGCTGCCATGCCTCTCCCTCTCCCTCTCCTTCTCCCTCTCTCTCTCTCCTTTCTCTGTCTGTCTTTCTCTCTCCCTTTCCCCCTTTATCTAATTGGCCCTCTTCCCTTCCAGGCCGCATTCTCTCTGTTACTCCCTGTGCCTCGTCTCTATTTGTTCACTTTTCCTGCTCATTTCTTGACTTCTTTTCATCACCAGTTCTCACTCTGTGTAGTTGCGCTGTTGTTTTTTTTTCCATCTGGAGAAACTTTTCGTAACTTGCGAGAAACTTTCGATGTCATTTTGTTCCCAATCTGAATCGCAGTCTCCCTCCCGGAAGATGGGGCTCTGATTGTCGACCGTACACACACACACACACACACCAGTTGTGAAGCCTATTGTCTACACTGCCATCATCCCTGTTAACTGAATTAATTAGGACTCCTGCTGGGATTCAGGAACATTTTCAAGTTAAATCCAGTTTCTATGGCAACACTACAAGATGGTGAATGCTAAAAGGAGATTTTTCTTTTTTTAATTCCATCATTTGCTCCATATTTACTACAAGTCCAAATAAGGCTAAATGCGTCTCCAGGAATTCTCAGCATCGAGGGAGTGTCTAAATCTATCTTTCTTGCTGTGCCACTGCTGTGTTAGGTTATGTTATCTCTCTCTGTATCTGCTTACTTGCCCCTGATCATTAAGTGTTTAATAATGAATACATAGCCGAGATTAACAAGTTAACAACTTACGACATGTGTGTGTGTGCGCGGTTTTTTTTCTTCTAACTCACGACAACAAAGTGAGGAGAGAACATGGAACATTTTTGTCTGTGGAACAAATAAAGTAGACAGTAGACTTGTTTTGCAAAATTTCTGTGTATTTATGCACAAAGCATCTTTTTCTTTGTGTGTCAATGGAAATTAAAATGGTCTGACGTGGCGTTTAACAGAGACCTCAGTGAATGTTTTTTCTAAATTTCATTTTGACTGTAGAGACAAAAGGGGAAAAAAGTTTCATACGTATCTGAGCTTAGGTGAAGATCATTGATCATCAAGTGTATTCATGAGGCAGTGGGGGTTAGAAAAACAAGGTGGTAACCAGGGGATGGTGTGTACGAGCACTTCAGAGGGTCTGTTTAGGGATGGTGATTGAACAATGCTCTCATTTGGGAAGCCGGGAGGTGCTAATTAAGTCAATGCTCTAGGGCACTAGAGTGTTAGCTGCCCTGGTGGATTGTTAGATAAATGAGAGGCAGGGGAGGATCGTGTTTATCAAAAGCTAAAGAGCAACCATGAATCGCAATCAACGATGAGAAAGTATTTGTGGAAAGTGTAGTACTGTAACGTAGCTGAGTGGAGGAGGTTCAAGGCTGAAGATGCACCCATAATATTCTCATCAGAAGGTCCCCATTTGACTAGAGTAACTGTAAGTGGGCGATGAAAAGTTGGTGAATAACTGATGGAGCTTAACGTGGCCCCGTGCTGATTTGTACTCTCTCACTCTACCGCCGCCACATTGACACACAAGTAATGTGGTAACTGTCAGACTTGTTCTCCATTGTACATCTTTCACTCATCTGGCTGGGCGCTGGGGCAGTAAAATGAACTTGAACTCTGCAAGAAGAAGAATTGAATTGCCTCCCGAGTCTGTCATCCATGCAGCGGCGTGTGTGGTTGCTTGGGCATTAGGGTGTGTGCGCGTGTGTGTGTGTGTGTGTGTGTGTGTGCATGCTTGTATTTCTGAGGACATGTGAGTTAAGCTGTATGTGTAGCGTAGAGGGATGTGTGCTCTGATTTTGTCTGTGTGTGTGTGGCCGTGTCGCAGTATTTCGGTGTGTGTGTGTGTATGTGTGTGTGTGTGTGTGTGAGAGGGCAGGATTAATGCTTTGCTGTCACAGGGCCCAGATGATAAAGTAGACAAAACACACGGATGGAGAGCAGAAACAGTCAGGAGAGGGAAGGAGGTCCAACGAGCAAAGCATGGGGAGAGAATTGCTGCTAGCCTCCAAAAGTGATCTCATCCTCTGCCCTCCGCCTCCATGGAGGCCACTGCTGTTTGTACGCCAGCCGGTTTGAAGCTTGAGACATTCAAACAAACGACAACAGTCTCACCAACAACTTGAGCAGCAGTGCACTTTGCTTTGCAGCTTTGTTATGCTAAGTTTTCCTCTAACATCTACAGCAGTCATTGGTTGCTTGTTAGATTCTAGGCTTATCTTCGGATGATGCTGATTTTAGCACTCCTTGAGCAAACATGGTACTACTTTCAAAGATTGTTTTTGAGATAACTGCTGTAATCAATGAAGTGTCATCCTCTTCTTTTGATAAAACAAAGAAAAGTAAATCTATCTCAAAGATATTTACCCTTTATGTCTTTGCTGGATGTCTTCCACACAACGCAAAAATGTACAACTCAAGAAATGCTGCATATTTAACATACTGTAAAAACGACACCAAAATAATTGGCAGTGGCCCCAGGAAATTCCAACGACTGCCTAGGTGTCACGTGATCATCCTCACAGTGCTAAAACAAGACCTGAAAGTTTTTTTTCTTTTTTCCATTTAAAGAGAAAATTCTTCAAAAATGTGTCCTGGCACTTTCCCTTAACTGTACTTCGGAGCTGTAGTTGTGTTACAGGAGCCGTTTATAGAGGAATGGAAATTAATGAAACAAATGTTGCAAGGGTCCAGAAATAACACGATGCAAAACGTGAATTTTTACTTTGACGCCAAGATCCTTGTCCCTTGTCGTCTGACGGTGGACTGCTCACTTAGGGGTATATCACAGCTCTTTTTCACAATTAGTCCTGTAGTTCCTTATTGGTATCATGCACTGAGTAGCAGTAATTGAAAGGATCAATGTGCTAAACAATGATAAAACAATAAATGCCATTAATATCTAAAGTAATACAGTGATCCCTCACCTATCACGGATATTTCCATTCAAGAAGTACCTGCGATAGGTGAAAATCAGCAAAGTAGAAGCAGTATAAGTAGTTCATCGGGATATTGCAATATTCTTTTATACATTTAAGCTCTCATAAGCCTCCACAAACTCTCCTGATCACTTTGAATACTCTTCAACAATTATGCAAAAATTGAAAATGATGTTTGTTGATGTTTGTTTGAAAATTATGTGATGTTTATAGGGATGTCCGATATTGGCTTTTTTGGCGATATCCGATATGCCGATATTGTCCAACTCTCAATTTCCGATACCGATATCATAGCGCATAGGCACTATTTCGGTGTAACGCAAGCATTATTTTATCAGTTTTAAAGCGTAAAAAATTCCAATACCGATATTACATTTTTATGCTAATATCGGGACGATAATATTGGCGGGCCGATATTATCGGACATCTCTAGTGATGTACCAAAGAAACTGCAATACCAATATACACTCAATACATAAAAAAATCTGCGATGTACTGAGGCGATAGGCCAAGTGATCACTGTTGTAAACACAATAATTCAAATACATTGTGTGTGTCTGCATCCATGATCAAAAATTTGTCATCTTGTCATTTCCATTTCCTTTAGTTGCGAAAGTGCTGCACATTCTAACTACTGGGTCTTAATTTTTTGGAACCAAAATCCATTTTGACAACACATTAGCAACCTCTCCGATCTTTCAGCCTTTTTAGCCATCTGGTAGTCTGAGGGACAAGCCCAAATATTCATAATGTCCACATCATCGTGTGTGGAGACACTGCATGGAGGATGTGGGGGATCTCCAACAGACAACCACCCTCTCACACTTATTCTGATTTGCAGAAAGCGGTCTCGCACCTCACAATCTGGCGGAAGATCACACTTTTTTTTTTTTTTTTGTGGAAAAGGCCAATTTGAGTCTACGAGCGAAATGGCACAATCGAACAGACATTAGAAATATGTACTGAACTGAAAAAAAGAAACAAAGTGAGATTGGCCTCAGGAAACTCAAGTATATAACCTACACGTCTTGAAGTGTTACTCGTGCCGAACTATCCGGACGTATCATCATAATTACGCAGCCTCACGTTCGATATGACATTCGTTAAACTGTATGAGGTGAGAAACGACGTGACCAACAACTTAATCACACACCTGAAGTGCGGCAGAGGTTGCGTTAATGTCTGATTCACAGCTGGATAACGAGACAGATAGTCGTTGTAAGTCTGTGTGTGCGGACATGCACGTCTGCGTGTGAGCGTGTGCATGTGTGTGTGTGTGTATGAGTGTGTGTGTGTGTGTGAGTTTGAGTGAGTGCCAGCGAGGATTCAATAGCTACAGGAAGTGCATCCGTGGTACAGCTGGTGAACCTCTTGGTTGCCGGGAGAAACTCCAATCAGAGCAGCTGAAGCCGTCCCACTTCCTGATGTGAGTCCAGATTAAAACGCTCCAGGAGTGACCTCAGCTGTCATTGAGAAGCGCACACACACATTAATTACACTTTATGCTGCGCAGGTAGAAAAATACACTCCAGTGCACACAAAAACACACACATACACAACTACACAATCAGAATGTGCAACTCAGGTGTGCCAATTGGGTCTTAACACAAAAACGTTAAGAAAATACACACAGACGAGAGAAGCCGTACAGGAGCACGTGTACACGCACACACACACACGCACAACCACATACACGCACACACGCACACACACACTCCACGGTGTTAATTAAACATTGTGACAGGTGATGTCACATCCCTTTGCCAACTGTGACAGAATACTTCCCCAAGCACCCACTGTGTCAACCAGCTGCCTCATCTCCCATGTGAACCTGCACGCACGCACACACACACACACGCACACACACACGCACACACACGGCACACACACACACACAGGGTGCCCCTGTTTCCAATGTGATATTTGTGCTACTACTACTCCCACGAACCAAAACATTGATACAAGGGCTTTGTCAGAAAAGTGCTAATATAGTAATGATAATAACAATAACATTAACAACTATAGACAAGAAAATAAACAGTTAGCGCAACAGTGGCACATGGAAGAAAATAAGGCGGTGCCAAAAATACTTCAGACCATATTTAGATTTTTTTTTTCTCGCCTGCCTGATGCACATTTATTGTCCATCTGCTGAGCGATGCCGCTGACGCACCTGGAAGCTCGCTCGCTCTCACAACATCTCACACACACACACACACACACACACACAGGATGAGAGAGAGAGAGAGAGAGAGAGAGAGAGAGAGCAAGCGTGCACTTCATTTTGAATGTTTACTTGTGCATCCACATTTGAGGAAGTTTATTTATTTTTAGAAAGTGTGTGCATGTATATGTGTGTTTGTGTACATGTGTGTGTGTGTGTGTGTGATGGTCCATGCGTGGGCGCGTATGTGAACCCCATAGATTCGCGCCTCTCCTTGTTAATAAAGCTTTCCGATATCGCTGTCAGCTTGCGGTGTTGATTCGGGCTGGAGGCCAAATGCTCCGATGTCCTCCCTGATTCGCAGTCTCCATCTATCTGCATCTTTCCATCTGTCTCCCTCTTCTCTCCTCCTCCTCCTCCTCCCCTTCCCCTCCTTCTCTTTTCGGGGTGCAGCTGCCTCTCTCCATCTCCACTGTCTAACCGCGTGCGTCCTCGGCCATCTGTCCACCCCGCCGTCGTCGCCTCCCTCTCTCCGTCTCTCGTTACACCTCCCGGCTTGTAATTCTGCCTGTAAATGACTGATGTGTTTCTACGCGCAAGGCTTTCTTTATGGAAACGAATGGCCGTGACGACAGAGATCCATCCTCCGACACCTCCCCGCTGTCAGATATCATCAGCCCACGAGCTCTCGGCGCATCCGTGTGATTTATTTGAGCGCTCACGCCCGCACTTTTCCTCAACGGTAAATGATGAACTTTTCATTTAAGCCGCGACAACGTGGGATTAATCCTCACAAATGTACGCGGCTCACACACATTTAGAAAGATTGACGGCAGTAGGATCTGAGTAACATATCGAACTTCAATGTAATGATACATTGTGATCTTTTGGTTTAACTGTGGAGGGAATAAAGTTTTGAGTGTTTAACAGGGTTTTCTGGGTGAGGGTGGGTGAACTTGATTGACAGCTCACTTTGGTCTTACCAAATCCGTCTGCCTCTGTTGAAATAACTCTTAGTTTCTGTGTTTGGTGTAAATAATGACATCACTCTAGCATCGGGTGCTGAACACCACGACCCCCACGACTCGCCACGACAGCCGATCGCCCCGATTGTTCCAATATTTCCGCACCACTGTTGTGCTTTGACTCGGAAAGATAAGTTGTTGGCCTTTTTTGTGATTTTGCTGACGTTTGCGGACGAGGCCGTCAGAATGTTTTATGATAAGCTACACTTTTGATGGTGGCTGAATGGAGGAGGCAGCAGTTTGTGGCTTTAACTGCTGGCTTGGGGGAAAAAAAAAAGAAAAGAAAAGAGTAAAAGAAACTTGAATCTTTGGGACTGAGGCTTTCTTATCGACTTTGAGCTCAGCCTTTAATACCTTCTAGCTGCCACCACGGGGATCAGGGAACTCCACCATTTCCGTCTCGCCCTCATCCACTGGGCGTGCGGCTTTCCCCTAACGAGTGTGCGACAGGCGGCCGTCGCTCGTCCGCCCGCACATTTTTCCTTCCCTGTCGCTACACGTCTCCCCGTCCTGCCTTCCTCTCCTCCTCCTCCCTCCCTTTCGTGTCCCTGTCTGGCGACTCTGTCCGTCCCTCTCTCCCCCTCTGTTCGCTCTTCCCTCCTGTCTGCCGCCGACTCTCTCTCTAGTCCTCTCAGCATTCCATTTTTACTCCCCTCATCTTCCACACACTGGGTAAATCCTCGCTCATCCACTCCCGGTAACAACTCGCTGCGTCCGGCCCCTCTTGTTCTGTCACTTTGAATATTTGTTCGAGATTAACCTCTCACACACCCTCCCTCCTCATTACTCTCTCTCTCTCTCGTCTGCGCCTCTCCCAGACCTTTCTCCTCCCTGCTGCTCTAATATGTAGCTGTTTTTATATCTCCACACCTTCCCTCCTCTCATACTCCTCCTTCCCACACTTTATCCGCCACATCAATTTGAGAGACCGTGGCGACGTCTCGTGCGATGAAATATAAATGTCTCACCGTCGCTCCCCCCGCCCCCTTCCGTCGCCCCGGTTCCGTCAGAGCAGGACTCTGACATGTGGCCGGCGGCCTGCCGGCTCCTGGGTGGATGACACGCGTGTTTGTGTTGCGCAGATTGCTGTTTGCATTTCATCTGAGGGAGAGATTGAGCTCTTGGCACCCGCCAACCCACACACACACGGGCGCGCACAGACACACTCACACACACCCTCTGTCCCTTTCTGTGGCCAACACTGTAGAGTGGTGGTAGAGACGTGTCCTCTCGTCCACCTCTCTGACCCCCTCTCCTACATCGTCTGTTTCACATTTGTCACTGAGACGGTTGGAGTCCGACCACCTGATCTGTTTCATTCTCACGTCTTGATTTCTGTTCCTTGGTAAACTGTTCTCCTGTTTTTCCCACGTCTTCTAAAAGCTGGTGGACGTCGGAGGACCAAATACAATTTAATTCCACAAACCTGTCTCTGGTGTATACAGTTGAAACTTCACTAATTACTCTCCGGTGTTTTCTATGTTTCCCCCCTTTGCCCTGTTTTTGTCTCGCCTTAATTGTCCATTATCTGATTCCAAATAATACAAAACATTCCCCCACAAACTCATAAAGAACACGTTAAATTAATAACGCTTATTTTGTATTTCAGGGAGTGTGTTTCTACGTTTCTGTGTGTTTGCTGCACTCAGTAATAAGCGTTGCCTTGTGCCAACCCAGCGACAATGTAATGCCACTCTAATCATCTTCTGCTCTCCCATCTGTGTGCGCCACACATGTCTCTCTCTCTCTCCCTCCTTCTCTCCAACTCTCTCTCTCTCCCTCCCTCCATCGATCTCTTCATCTCTGTCTGTGGGGGAGAAATAAGCATTTACATTTTCCATACAGAACCACCATAAAGCAGGAGGGTGGAACGATGTGGACGGGGTGGAAAAGTAAAAGGTCAAACGCGTGTCAAGAAAATGTTGGGATCTCTCCCGAGGCGCCATGGGCTGATGAGGGAAAGTCAGCTTTTGCTGTCGCCAAGTCGGCCTGACGAGTTGAGCCAGATTTTGAAGCGACAGCTCAAAGCCCAATTAGTCGCCCTGATGATGAACGACCGAGTAATCGGGTCATCGGATGGAGCTTGAAAACGTGAGGAATGTTGGTTTCTCTCCCTCTTTGGTTCCCGTGCGCGGTTGCATCGGTTCTTTTCTTGTTGAGCGAGGCGGCGTGTCGTGACCGGGCACAGGGGCGGCTTTGGCCTCTCCCAATCTCAATAAGCCGAACACGCGTCGGGCCAAATTATAACCCTGCGCTTCTGCCAAAAATCTCTTTTAGGTGGAGTGATTAAGATTTAAGCGTTGGCTCGTGTCAGCAGGTGTCAGGTTTTCCAAACACACGCAGGTCAGCGGGGTTGAAATTGCCCGAATTGGCCAGGGGCGTTAAATTTCAGATGTGTGAGAATGTGATTGATTGAGTGTGTCTGCCTGTGACCCCGCACAGGCAGACACACCAAATAAGCAGCAGCCATCCACAGCTGCAAACAAGGTGGGTGGTAATTCTATCTGTCTGTCTGTCTGCCCGTCCGGTCGATCCTATCCATCTATCTATCTATCTATCTATCTATCTGTCTGTCTGTCTGTCTGTCTGTCTGTCAGTCTGTCTATCCTTCTGTCTGCCCGTCCAACCATCCATCATCTGCTCATCAAGTCAATCTGTCCGTTTCTATCTATCTATCTATCTATCTATCTATCTATCTATCTATCTATCTATCTATCTATCTATCTATCTATCTATCTGTCTGTCTGTCAATCCTTCTGTCTGCCCGTCCAACCATCCATCATCTGCTCATCAAGTCAATCTGTCCGTTTCTATCTATCTATCTATCTATCTATCTATCTATCTATCTATCTATCTATCTATCTATCTATCTATCTATCTATCTGTCTGTCTATCTATCTATCCTTCTGTCTGTCTGTCCGCGCGTCCAACCAACCATCCATCCATCCATCCATCATCTGCTCAAGTCCGTCTGTCTGTTTCTATCTATCTATCTATCTATCTATCTATCTATCTATCTA
>OMPJ01040690.1:0-13189 GCA_900312935.1 Carapus acus
TATGTATGTCCGATATTGGCTTTTTTGCCGATATCCGATATGCCGATACTGTCCAACTCTCAATTTACCGATACCGATAACAGCCGATACCGATATGTGCGCCGGTAAACGCTTCAGGAGCGCATAGGCACTACTGCAGTGTAACACAAGCATTATTGTATTTTTATCGGTTTTTATTTTATCGGTTTTAAAGCAAAAAAATTCTGATACCGATATTACATTTTTATGCTAATATCGGGTCGATAATATCGGTGGGCCGATATTATCAGACATCTATAGTTGATACACTTTGTAGGTTGACTTCAATTGAATATTGTTGTGACCAAAATTCTTAGTTGTCTCTGACACACTCACAAGAATTTGAAAACTCTGATTCGCTGTTATGTTGCCTTTGAATGAAAACACAAAGTTTGTATCTCTTCTGCTTGTCTATGTAGCGTTTTGAGTTTGTTTTTTCAACCACTTTGATACTCAAATCACTGTGGTGCTTTGGAATGAGAATATTCATGCATCACGCTGTGAGGAATAGAGCTCTGGCTACAAGCGCAAAGACGTTGTTGCATTCTTCAGCAAACAATTAACTGAAACTGTAATTTAGTTACTTCCATTTACCTTGTGACACATTCACATTTTATTTCAGGATATGACATAGAATTTGGGGCTCGTGAGGGGAATAAAAGACGTTTATTTGCTTGATGTAAACCGATCCCTCGGTACTCATTGCAGCTAAGGCCTATTCAAATGAGCCCACTGGCCCCATCCAGCTGCATGTCCCAGACTGAAGTCATGTGGATTCCCACATCCTGTTACTCTGCACCTCATGACTGTCAACAAAGGTGAAGTCAAGCCCACATTCGACAGGATTGCATAATATACATCACGTAACAGTTAGTTCCCTTTACGATAACAACTCCCCTTGCTTTTGCTTTTTTTTTTTTTTTTTTGATGAGTCAATTTGCTGTCACTAGCAGAATTTGTCTTTGTGCTCACAGTGTTAAATCTCATCAACATGCTGTTCAGAAACTGACTTTTCTCCCATCTGATGGGTTGAGCAAATCAAATGATGAAAAGGTAGATAAAAATCTCGTCAAATATTTTCCTCAAAGATCGGCAGTACTTAGTACTTGCACTCTCAGCTTGTGTACTGTATTGACACTTGCTCTGGCAATATCTTGCTTCTTGTTAGAAAAGAATGAAAGCAAGCTCGTCAAAAAAGCGAGTTCTGCTGCAGCAAAAGCGTTCTACTTCCCACAAAAACCGTGAACAGAGGAGGTCCGAGGAGTCAGAGATCCACTGTGAACTTGCCCAGGCTCAGCCCAAGCTGGACCATGACCTCCAGTTGGAGAAGACCTCCGCCTCTCTGCAGGACCACCACCACCACCACCTCATTCCAGAAAATCAAACCGAGGTTCCTGCTCCTGTGCGCGCTGACGGTCCTCAGCCTCATGAATCAGCCCACACCCTCCTCCTCAGAAACAAGCCTGTGGTCTTCCACCCTTCCTGGGAGAGGATGAAGAGGCGGCACGCCCTGAATGACCACCATATTTCCAAATACGAAACTGACGTCAAGGTTTGACACCCACTCCCTTGTTGAGATTTGCGTCATTTTGTCATTTATCAATGTATGTCAGCTGTTTGGGATTTCCACAGAAGAGAAGTTTAATGGGTTAAATGTTGAATTAATCTACAAACCCACTGTTACACAACTCTGAATCTTGAGCCACTGAATTATCCGTTTCTGTATTTGTTCTACGCACGTAGGGTGGAGTGAATGGGACCGACTGGGAGAGTTTGAGGAGGCAGACACACCTATGGAGGAAGCAGAGCTCGCCGCCCAGTGATGAGCGAAAGAAGAGCTCAGCATCAGAGCACAATGAAGAATTTGTAGCAGACTTGCTCAAACCAAAACAAGCCCTACTTGACCTGAACCAAAATATTCCAACTACTGGTACGTGTTCACTTCAGAGCAGCTCAGCGTTTGCTGGATTGGACAGCTAAAACCAAAACAATTATCCGAGGAAAGATAACTCTTTTTTTAGATTTGTTCTCATGCAATTTGTATTGTGACAGGCACAACAAGGTGATTTCAAATGCCACCAGTGGTGGTGTATCAGACAAGATAAACAACACTTACGGACAACTTAGCAAAGGTCCCTGGACATGTGTCCAAAAAGAAGCGTGATCCCACATTGACTGTTAGATAGATACATAGTAAAGTAATTGTGCCTACATCAAATGATAGTACTATACTGATACAAAGGGAGAAATTCAACTGGCTGGCAGCTCATTATACAAAATAAAGAAAATAATAACAGCACACACACTTCAAGTCACAATGTTAAAAGTGCAATAAGGAGGCGTTGGACAGTCAAACTGCAGTATGGACAAATGGGCTGTGTTCTGCTGCGAGTCCACCATTGCTGCTCCTCTGTACCTCAAGGAGGCTGTTGGGCTGTCTTGAATTTCCCTCGGGATCAATAAAGTACCTACCTACCTTCTTGAAAGAAGCAAGGAAAACTTCAGAGCACAGACTGACGTCCAAGATCAAGATACAATCGTGTCTTGTTGCATCACCAATCTATCTGAGAGATGACTTAAAAGCAGGTTCTGTTTAAGGGTGTTTGCTGCTTGTTGGTAAAACGCCACAGCTTGTGATGGCAGATAAAACAACATGGAGGAGTTTGAGTGAGTAAATATCGGCTCTGTGCTCCAACAGGAAAGAAAACAAAACAGTTTCTGAGGGAACAGTCCCTAATATGAAACCTGAATATTATCTAGGCACCGTCAGAGAGATGTGCTGTCCACTGTCAGTACATTTTGTCTCTGCCACAGACCGGGACCTCCCCAACGACGTAATGATGCCAAGAGTGGAACAAAGATAGCAGCGCAGACATTTGACAGAGATAAAGCGGAGGCTGAATTGCAGTGATTTCACTAGACAGATATGTGTGTGTCACAAACCATTTGGTGACACGTCATATGTCCAATGATACTTTATCTCAGCGTGGTGAATGACTTTCCATCAGCGGACCATGCTGAGGGAGCTAATCATATTTATTGAGTTTAAATGATTGTGTCCATACCAGCAGTTTTATTTGATCAAATGTATCAAAAAAAAGAGGGGGAGGAAACCTTCTTTTTGGTGTTTTGAATCTGAATAACCACCCAATATTGAACATTCCTTTGCACTGGGCAGTATTTGTCTGCTTTTGATGTAATTTCACCCACAGACAAAAAAAATTACAAAAAATGCATAACTTAATATCCAATTCTGAATAAATGTTGCCTTTATATACCCTGGTCCATCCAATTTGTAATAAGTCCTGATGTAAATCGTCTTAATTAATCCAAATTTCAATCCTGCCCAACACATCTAGAGGGTAAATGGAGGCTTATGGGGATGCCAAAACTCAAAGCGTCTCGCACACCATGTGGAATTTGAGGGTGGGGTGGTTTCAGGAGCTTGGTCTCTAAGTCACATGTTAGATCATTGTGAAAGGTGTCCTCATCATCACCTTAACAAAAACAAATGCAAGCTACAGGGGAGTCTGGTGTCCCTCCATAGATGTTGACAAGCTCTAATTTGCAAGTCTTGGTTCATCAGAACTTTCTTTACACATTGATTCTAAAGCAATGTTATCTTGTGACCTGGGATTCTTGGCAGCCTGTTCCTTACTCCTTGCAGGCCCAGACGAATGGTGCTATATGGACAGTATGGGAGGAATATGTCGGAGCTACAGTCGTGCTCTGGCATCCAAGAGCTCTTTGTTCCGTTCTGATGTACACAAGTTTTGGTTTGAGCCCCGATACCGTCTGAAACCAGGGCATGTAAGTTTCCATTGATTTGATTCAAATGATTCAATTTGTCAATGTATCCATAGTAAGTTTATGATGGCTAAACTCTGCCTTTTTGATGTTGAACATAGTGTAACATGCAACTCAGCTGCAGTTCAGTCAATTATTCAGTCAGCCAATCCAGTCAGTGCTTAAATTCACATTTAGCCTGCTACTTCTGGTTTTGTCCGTGTAGAAAATTTAATTCCATTGTTGTTACACATGCAGTCACACTGTGTTTCTCAATGTTTTCCTTTTGTTAGCTCCTGATCAAAAATCACCACATCGCTGCCAGGCTGGACCTGAAAAGCAACATTACTCCTCCAAATTCTGAGACCGACTGTGAAGCATCACCTCAGTGAATTCAAACAGCAATCTACAAGATAAAGCACACAGATGTGCTTGTGTCATGTCATCTATGTTCAAGGGAATATAATTCATAATACAGTTTTCAGACGCATAGTTTTCAATATTCTTACAGTAATTTGTCCTGTTGATCTGTGGTGCTCTGCTCAGCATCACTGTTTATAATTCTTCGGAACAGAAGAGTTCCAGCTGTGACATCTGTGTGATACAAGGAACAGGAAATAGCACTGGGAAACGTTGCCATAGGAGCAAACTAATTCCGTGTTCTCTTCTCCTCTGCTGCAGATATCTGAAAGTACTTACAAATCAAAACTGTGTATAATATATCCAACAATAATACACTGTCTGCACAGGTTAGGCCCATTTTTCTTACTCTATGTGTCAAGTCTTGCAAGTGAATTTTGGCACCAATGTATGAAAAGCTGTTCTATCAATATTAAAGCAGAATGAGTTGATCACACACCGTAGCAACTTTGGTTTCGTCGTTTACACAATTAGCCAGTTGCCATCAGACTAAGTCTAGACTTAGTCTTTCCAAAACAACATGCTTGATCTTCACTCCAGCAGAGTTCTCAATTTCTCCTCCTCATACAGTTTCAAAGCATGTTGTCAGTCCATTTTTGTCATTATTCAACCATACCCAGGCTCTCCAAGAATTTCCACCCCGTAGACCTCATGAAGGTTTCAAAGAACTCTTTGAATGAATGACCTCAGACCATTTGAATATCAGTTCAAACAAACTGGCCTAATTTAGATGCCTCAACACAGAATATTTGTCGCTGGTATTGGCGCTTGCTGAGAGGCGTTGAGCAAACAATCTCGCTGCCGTAGGTTAATGGAATACAAGCTGTAAGTATCCAGGCTGGACATCTACAATAGTGTCAGTGCTGCCGTTTATTGATCAAAAGGGACCTCCTTTCAGTTTACTGTAAAGTGGTTTCCTGCGGCCTGGCACGGGGAACTTTATTTGCTTGTGTCCCAGATCCCGTAGGGGAGCCCTGGAACGATTTCTGTTTACGGCTCGACTGTGATAACATTTTCCCCTCTGAATCACAGTCGGCGCTGTGTGGCGGTGCCACCTTTCCCCCTGCCCACTAACAGGACACCCTCTGTCAGCTGGCTACGCCGCCAACTCCCACACTAAAGTCCCTTTGAAATACCAGTTTGTTTATTCTGGTGTACTTAATATGCAGCGAGCAGCTTAAGAAACCTCTGATTCCCTTTGCTGGAAGAGGCAGCGTATGTGCTGATGCTCTGCCCTCTGTCTCTGATGCTCAGATTTTGCACATGTGTTTATGTACTTTTTCTTTGTTGGCAACGTAAACAGTGATTCAATCTCTTGGTGTTGATCCTGGCTTTCGGCGTGCTGTTGATCCCCTGGAATTTGGACTCGCACCGCATGCCTTGGACTCGATTTTGAAGGGAATCACATATTCGCCGACTTGAGACTCGACTTGATGGAGAAAAACACTTGACTTTGACCTTGACACGAAAAATAAACTGACTTTGGCCCTGAAGTTTTTGGCTCAGAGAAACTTGATACATAGTACAAGTTAGAGGTCACTGTTCCAGATCACGTGACTTAATTCTATTGAGTTTATTTTGCTTGTGTTATCTGATAATGTGATTCCCATCAGAAAAATAATAAACATCTGTTTATTGTGATCTGTGAAAGACTTGGACCTTGCTTGTCCTCAGCCACAGCTTAGTGTTTCTTGAGATTGTCATTGGAGTTACCATATAGTGCAGCATCAAAGTGGATGTCAATGGAAAAGTATATGTATTTTTCTGCCAGCCAATGTTTCCTTGCTTACCTTGTGGGTAGGGATGTCCGATATTGGCTTTTTTGCCGATATCCGATATGCCGATATTTTCCAACACTCAATTTACAGATACCGATAACAGCCGATACCGATATGTGCGCCGATAAACGCTTCAGGAGCGCATAGGCACTATTGCAGTGTAACGCAAGCATTTTTTTTATTGTTATCAGTTTTTATTTTATCGGTTTTAAAGCAAAAAAATCCGATACTGATATTACATTTTTATGCTAATATCTCTACTTGTGGGCATTATTGAATGACCACCACAGTTTACATCCTGGTTTTCAGCCACAGATCTGATGGAAACATCTGCACAATATGGCACTTTCACATCTGTGCGTGTGTGTGGTAGTCGTGTGACATAACCCGATCACTGACATTGCGACAGTAAATACTGTAGCGTCTGGCCTTGATGGCGCACCCAAAATAGCCTCTCCTACAAGTGCTTTGCTTTGCTTAAAAGCCTCAGTCAACAAGACGTGTTCCTGTTTGGGCCACACAGTCCTCTTTTCCAATCTCAGCGGCACGCCATGAATGCATGCCATAACTTTACCCAGGTGTTTCAAGATTTATTGCTGGTGTTTCAAAATTTCTTTCTGCCAATGGTTTGGAAAAATGAAAAATAAAAAAAACTGTGTTGCGTAATCAAAATTTCTCAGACAGAATTTGTGGTTGTCATGAACTGTCAGTTGATATTGTGAAAATTATAGAAAATAAAAGGTTGAGATATTTCACTTTTTGTGTATTTGTCTGTGAAATAATAGTTTCAATGCTTGAATCAAATTACCGCATGAATTTATCTGACCACGTTATTTTGATACATCATTACAGTACTATATTTTGCTGTATACTCCATATTCATGTATTGTTTGATGGTGACTGTATCATACAGCTTCACATATCATACACCTTTCTCTCCTCTATCAACCCTCCACTGCTAACCAAGATGATTTCCTTAGCTAGGCCATCAACCTGTATGTTGGATGTTGTTCCAACTGGTTGGCTCAATGAAGTCTTAGCCTTGATAGGACCGTCAATACTAAGTATGATTAATATGTCTTTATCAACTCCCTAATATCTTTCTCACCAATGCCAGATCTCTGTTCAGTGAAGTTAGGCTACAGCTGCATTCTGCTGCTTTCCCACGAACACTCTTTTAAATGCGCCGGAACTCAGCACCCATCATAATTTCGTTACACAATGTCAATTGTTGTAATGACAATAAAAGATTTCCGATCCTGATTCTCCCAATACTGATTAACTAGCTATGTACCACAGTCTTTTAAAGATGCAGTGATTAAGTCTCTTCTAAAAAAAAACAACAACTCTCAATTCTGGGATTTTGGCCAATTACAGGCCTATTTCTAACCTTCCTTTTCTCTCCAAGATCCTAGAGAAAGTTGTCGCCAATCAGTTGTATGACTACCTGCAGAGCAATACTTTATTTGAGGAATTTCAGTCAGGTTTCAGAGTGCATCAGAGCACTGAGACAGCACTGGGGAAGGTCACAAATGACCTCCTGATTGCTTCAGATAAAGGTGTTATTTCTGTGCTTATGCCTATGGATCTGCTGCATTTGACACCATCGACCAGCAGATCCTTCTACAGAAGCGAGAGGATCTAATAGGTATCAAAGGAACTGCTTAAAGACGGATCAAGTCATATCTGTCAGACAGTTTTCAGTTTGTTTATGTTAACAATATATGCGCAGTAGGGTTATGCACGGAGTTCCACAGAGTTCTGTGCTTGGACCGATTCTGTTCACTTTTTACATGCTCCCTCCAGGCAGTATTGTCAGGAAACACTATCCACTTTCATTGTTATGTAGACTATTCTCAACTTTATCAATCGATGAAGCCTAATTAACTAGCTTAACTCCAGGCTTGCCTTTGGGACGTAGATATGTGGATGACTTGAAATGTTCTGTTCCTGAACTCAGATAAAACTGAGGCTATTGTTGTTGGTCCTGCACCCCTCATCAATACATTTTGTAATGATATAGTTACTCTGGCTTTACCTTGGCCTCCAGCACGACTGTAAAAAATCTAGGTATTGTCTTTGATTAAGATATGTCATTGAACTCGCATATGAGACAAATGTCCAGAACCTCCTTCTTCCACCTTAGTAACATCTTAGTAACAAGGTTAGGCACATGCTGTCATTAGAAGATGCTGGTTCACGCTTTCGTTACTTGCAGGTTGGATTACTGTAATTCTCTATCATCAGGCTGTAGCAATAAGTTGCTGAGGTCTCTCCAGCTGGTGCAGAATTGACAGGAATTGATAGCATACTGACAGGAACTAAGAAAAGACACTACATTTCTCCTGTGTTAGCTTCTCTGCACTGGCTGCCTATAAAATCGAGAATAGAATTCAAAATCCTCCTCCTCACATTCAAGGCCCTTGATGGTCAAGCACCAGCTTGCCTTACCATCCAACCAGAACTCTACCATCCCAGGGTGCAGGGCTACCTGTGATCCTTAGCATCAGTAGAACTAGGGAAGAATCGGAGGCAGAGCCTTTAACAATCAGGCTCCTCTCCAATGGAACCATCTTCCAGTTTCAATCCGAAGGGCGGACACCCTCTCTACCTTTAAGAGTAGTCTTAAAACCTTTTTTTTTCAGTAAAGCTTACAGTCAAACCTATTTATGCTGTTATAGATGTAGACAGTCGAGGAATCTCTCATGGTGCACCTTCCTCTCCTTCTCCTCTCTCCCCTCTTCCTCTCTCTCAATGGTATACATCCTCGCTTGATACATACATGTTACTAACTCGGCCTCTTCCCCGCAGTCTTTGTGTGCTTTGTCAATCCGTAGATTGCAGCTGGAGCCAGCGGTGACTGAAGCGCCCGGGCCCTGCTCCTGATCCCCATACACATACAGCACGTAACCTATGGGGGTGGTTTCATGAGTCCGAGCTGTGGGCGAAGCTTTCACTCACACTTGCGTACACATTCAAACAGATGATTCCACACAGGACATCTAATGTGTTTGCCTGATTGGACTTGTGCTGCCAACAAATGTACATAGTTTTTTATTTCAGCATCTGGGAATGTTACCATCAAGAAGGCTGAGAAATGCGAACGGAGGAAAATCCAAACCTGCTGAGCCTAATCCATAGGAGAAGCCAATAATGCTAGTGGTGTGGAATTTCGGGGATCAAGAATCAGGAGTCTTTATCGTCTTTACAGCAGTTCACATTGTGTAGTGAAATTATGATGGGTGCTGAGTTCCGGCGTATTTAAAAGGGTGTGAATGGGAAAGCAGCAGGTTCATCGACCTGCTGCTTTCACAGGACACATCATCGACCAGGGGATCTGGCATTGGTGAGGAAGATGTTGGCGAGCGGTGGTTTAGAAGGCTGCCTCTGTAGCCTCGCTAGCGCTAGCATAGCCTCGGTACTGTGTTGAGGCCCTCATCTGCACCGCATGCCAAGTAGAAGGAGCAGAGCATTATTAAGTGAAGATATGTATCATATCCAAGCATTTACTATTCCAATAATATCAACAATATCATTAGAGAAGGTAGGACAGTGAATAAACGATATTGTGACCTACCAGTGTCGGGAAAAAAGTGGTGCGCAAATACCAGGGCAGTGGGACGAAAGCAGTCGAAGCTGTGTTCACATGCCGTGTCCACATACTGTGTTGATATTTACACATATAGTTTATATACTGTATGTTAGATTCAATTGTACTCCTACTGTATTGTACTGTGTACTTCTGTGCATCTGTATACCTGTGCGTCTCTGTCTGTAACTTTATCTTTGAATGCGCCTTGAGATAACTTGAAATGAAAAATGAAATTGAATTGAAATTACAGGGATTTCATCATTATACTGTATATGGGTTATATATATGTATATTCAGACATACAAACCCCCCATACATACACTTTGTATCAAATACATGGATACGGACATGTCTATGTATGTAATGTGATGTGAATGCAATGTGTGTGTACACGGGATGCACACATCTGTACTATGGATGCACAGTACATACCGTATATTTGTATATGTGTGTGTATATATATATATATATATAGTATATATACTGTATTTATGTATGTGGGCGTGCGTGTGTGTGTGTTCTGCATGTATATGTACTGTGTATGTATGAGAATGTGTGTCTGTGTGTGTGTGTGTATTAACATATACACATACATATACAGTACATATCCCATACATACACATACACACGCACACACATATATACACATATATACACACAAACAGACACACACACACACATTTGCATATGTAATTGTAATTACACAGACCCAATTATTCACAGCAAGCAAACATCTGACCACAGCTACACAGCTTTTGTAGTCTACTTTATCAAGACATGGTCAAACACAAAGGAACATTACTGCAATAAATGTCTGAGCTTCATCTGCCCAGGAAAAGGAGTGTGCATGTGTGCGTGCGTGCGTGTGTGTACGTGCCTGCGTCCATCAGGAACTGCAGCACACCTGCTCATGCCAGAGACACAATGGTCAGGTTATTGCTCGGTGCACTCGCTCTGTGGCCACTTATTGCTGCTCTGTGCTCCATGCTGTCATCACTCCTATTAGATGGGCCAGAGGAATGTGCAGGCCACAGCTTCCCCTCTGCCCCTGCTGCCTGGGCCACGGCCAGCTTCAATCTGGATGTGGCTGCTGCTGCAGGTCAGCCACACCTGCAGCAGCAGCCACATGTTCCACCAGCCCACTTTTCATTAACTTTTATCGGTCCCAGGAGCTTTTTTGGGAGTTGTTTCGGAGCTGCCTCATCCTGCAAATGAGAAATAGCTCAGGGAAAGCCCTCTTCAAGGAAGTGAGATTGATACCTCGGAAGACATCTGTCTGACTGGCCCGCTGTTACACCTTCTTTTGGTGTACAGAAACAAAGGCTGATCTTGAACTGATGAGTGTTGTGTCCCTCACACTCGGTATATCTCCCCTTTGAGGTATTCATACTGCTTTACTGTAAATTTTAGACCAATGTGACCGACAACTATTAAATGCAGGCTGCAAACACATTATGTAACCAATTTTGAAAACCATTGCGGCAGAAGGTCATTCACATAATCATAAATCAAGTCATAGTGTTTCTCATAATGAATGTTGAAGATGCTTAGCGATCACAGAGTAGTAGACAGACGCACTTGACACATCATCATTTATTTGTGGAGTTGCTCACAAACTTTGGATGCTGAAAAAGAGGGCGGCCTCCAGGGAATGTGCGTCTTTTTTTTTCTCTTTGAGGCAGCTTAAGGCTTGCCTGCTGCCAGTCATGGGCATGGGCAAAAGCACCACAGCTCGTGACATAATCTGCTCACACCCACATATGAAATGTAAGTCTCAGCTAGTGATCAAGTCTGGCTGCATGGCCCACGTCTGCACGGTATAGACTTATGTGTGTGTGTGTCTGTGTGTGTGTGTGCATACACGTGTATGCATAGAGGGGGAAAAATGGAAGCCATTCAGTGAAACGGTGCGGTGAGTGATGACTGAAGTGTACCAGGAGCATTGTAAGGACACTAGCATGAGGAATGTGACGGAGACATAACCTATGGAGGTGGTGTCATGACTCCGAGCTGGGAGCGAAGCTTTCACTCACACGTGCACACACACACAAACAGCTGATTCCACACAGGACGTCCAATGTGTTTGCCTGATTGGACTTGTGCTGCCAACAAATGTACATGTTTTTTTTATTTCTGCATCTGGGAATGTTACCATCAGGAAATCTTAGAGATGCTAACAGTGGAAAATCCAAACCTGCTGAGCCTAATCCATAGGAGAAGCAAATCAAATTTAGTGGTGTGGAATTTCAGGAATCGGGAGTCTTTGATGTCATTACAACAATTCACATTGTGTACGAAATTACGATGGGTGTTGAGTTTCGGCACGTTAAAAAGGGTGTAAATGGGAAAGCAGCAGAGTGACGCTGCAGCATCTGTTCATCGACCAGGGATCTGGCATTGGTGAGGAAAATGTTGGGATGTGGTGGTTTAGAGAAATGGTCCCCAACCCCCGGGCCACGAACCAGAGTTTTATTTACGATCTGATTCTGAACATCCTATTATTTTGAAAGGTGACTGGATCCTCTCCATCACACCTGTCTCCATGACGCATGTTAAGGTGCTTGCCTCGGTCACATATGTTACTTTGTATCTGCCTCTGGTCCCGACTCTTCGTACGGAACCGCTGAGTGTGCTAGCCTCTTGCTTGCCAAGCTAGCTCGCGCAGTGATAATAAGCCGCCAAGGCTAATACACACACACGCATTGAGACAGCGACGGACGGTTTGTTTATCCTGTGAGCTGGCACTTTATTTCCCTCCGAACTCTCCACAACTGTATGGGCAATAACAAGGATTCTTTTCCAAACATGCACCTTGGTCAGCTAATTCTGCCAAGCTGCAACACTTTTCAGCGTGGGAATCACACACACCTAGCGCCTTCACCAGGGGAACCACAGCAACAGCAACTGCTTACATCACTTCCGCTAACTATTCGCAACGCTTGGCCGGTCCGTGAAAATATCCTCTGATATGAAACCAGTTCGCGGTGCGATGAGAGTTTGGAACCAAAGGGCCGCCTCCATTGCTTCGCTAGTGCTAGCCTAGCCTCGGTAGCCCTGTGCCTCAGTAGCCTCGCTAGTGCGCCGGCCCTGCAGCCTCGCTTTTACTTCCTCTTCATTCGCCGCCTCCGGCGTCTGCCCGTGGGGGTCACGATCCAATGAGATTGGGACTCCTTACTACGTCTATATCCCTCGCTATTTCTTTGCTTAATCAAAGGTACAATTTGTTTTTCATTACTTTTTTCAAACTCCAGGCTGGATAAATACAAAAATCCCAGTTGTGTTTGACAGAGAACCAGCAAACTTTGTAATTCACAACTCTGTCAGATATTTCCAAACTTTCTGGAAGTGAAAGGTCGCTTTATAGACGTAAAAAAATGCAAGTGTTCTGAGAACTGCTCAAGTATTAATCGTATAAACAAGGACACATCAAAAGATCGGACTCCTTGCTTGTTTTTTAATCCATCAAATGATAGCTTTGGCCTCTGGCTTTCACTGTGTGCACTATGCAAAGCGCACAGGCGGCGGATGCCTCCGTGCCGACTGTGGGTAAACACCTCAGAGGGGAAACTCACACTTGGATGCTTCACATTTTTAG